>CAUYON010096967.1:0-31058 GCA_963573935.1 Arctocebus calabarensis
GTCTTACTCTTGCTCAGGCAATTCACCTGCCTCAGCTTCCCAAGAGTGTTAGGATTACAAGTGTGAGTCACTGTGCCCAGCCTAGATCCAACAATTCTATGGCACTTAAAAGCTAAAAGACAGGCCTAAAGTATTTATAGCTGGAAATATCTAGGGGAAAGAGATAACATATTGTATCATATACTTTTACTTTATTCTTTTCTAATAATACAACTTGAATTAAGCCTAAGATTGTCTTCATGTATTTGTTGTTGTTGTTTTAAGACAGAGTCTTAGTCTGTTGCTCAGACCAGAGCGCTGTGATGTCAGCCTAGCTCACAGAAATCTCAAACACCTGGGTTCAAGTGGTCCTCCGGCCTCAGCCTCCTGAGTTCCTGGGATTACAGATGTGCATAACACTGGATAATTTTTCTATTTTTAGTAGAGATGGGGTCTTGCTCTTGCTCAGGCTGGTCTCAAACTCCTGAACTCCAGTTATTCTCCTGCTTTGTGCTTTGGCCTACCAAAGTGCTAGGATTAGGGGCTTGAGCCACTGTGCCCAGCCAAGTGCATCTGTTTCTTACTGTCAGGAAACTCTTTTTTCCCTACCTTTATACTCTTCACATCCATAAGCCAATGCTAACAGTATTGAAACTCACTATACTATAGTTAATAAATCTAACATTTATAAAGCATGTTATGTTTATTAAATAATTTAATCCTTACAACATTCCTATGAGGTAGATTATATTATAATTATCCTCATTTTAGAGATGATAAAATTCAGGCACAGAGAAGCTAACTAACTTGCCCAAGGTCATACAGTCAGAGCTGGGGTTTGAATTTGGGCAATCTGGCTCCAAGGTTTATTCTCTAAAACACTGAGTACAACCAGCAAAGCAGAGTTAACTCATTCTCTCTTCACAGCAACCCCAATGGGCAGTTATTTTAAGGTTTCCAAGGATCTTCATCTATGTGTGAAACCTGGTCATTAATAAGATTATTCTCAAAGAAAATTACCAGAGTAAGAAACAAATACACTATCAAAACAATCTTCTAATTTACCAAATAATTTTCAAAGGACAGTAATTTAACACTTTTAAAAATTTCCCAGCACATTCATAAAAGGAAAACTACTTATAAAAATAATTGTGAAAATTATGGCTTCTTTTGTCCAAAGTACACGCTGGTCATATTAAAAACAAATGTATAAGTTAATACACACAACACACTCAGATATATAGAATTTGTATCACTCAGTTTTTTTTCCTCTGTAAAAAGCAGGAATTAGAATACATCAGTGGCTCCAAGACCTTATTTTAGTGAGCTATCTTTTCATTTATACACTTTGGGATAGGCTTTACGAATTCTAGCACCCTAAGATTCTATTCATGTAATTGGAGACAAAAAAACTAGAAAAAAGAAAAATCCTACTTAAATTTGAGAGAACTCAGTGGCACTAAAACACGTTGCTTCTACTTATCTATTTTAAAAGGGATCTTCAAAAGCACATCTACAAATAAGCACATTCAATAATAAGCTTATTCACCTGCCATTGAGTTGAATTCTATCCGCTAATTTGGAGAATTGGTCTGGAAGTCTTCTCTGTTTTATGACACCCTCAGGAGTAACAGAAACTTCGCAGAGAGAATATGCGTCGGATGTACCAGTCAAACCAAATTCATGGACAGCATGACAAACTACTTCTTTAGCTGTAGTGTCTTTACTGATGATAATGTAGCAACTCTGCTGATCTGCTTTGAAAACTCTTATAACTTGATCAGGAATATCTACATCAATATAGAAATGTACCTTGTTATTTTCCAAAAATTATTTTTAAAATCTTCATAAAGCACTTAACACAATGATTCCTCTAAACACTGAAATATATATTTATATTTCAAAATAGTATCAGAAATCATGCTTGCAATTATTGTTAAATGTATCTATTTTTTCCAGACTAATTCACATTGACAGAAAAACCCAAAGATAAAAATTAGAATCACACTACACATATTGGTTTAGAAGCCACAATTTTTTTCATTTAGTACCTTATAAACATTCTTATGCCATTAAATATTCTTCTATAAAACTATTTTTAATGAAGACATAATATTCCCTAATACATATTTTATATAGTTCAATTATCCAAACCTCTAATATGACAGATTGCTACCGTTTTCCATTATTAAATGATATCATAAATGATATGATATAGACTCTCACCATCTTCACCCCTTCTACCATAAGCAGAGAAACATTTGTAGACAATCTGATTATGTCCTCAGTGAAAATCTTCAAAAAGAACTGATGAATTAGAAGGCATGAATATTTTCAGGATATTGAAAAATATCAAACTATGCCAAGCTGTTCTCCAGAAAATTTATAATCCTAGAGTGTAACAGCAAATACGATTACATCCTTATCAAAACTGTTCACTAATGTCTTGTTTTGCTTTCCTATTTCAAAAGCCCTATCCTTTTCCTCCCTCCAAAAATATGTCATTACACTTCTTTGGTTCCTAGGGAGATTCACTAACTAATACTGCTTTAATAAACAATTAGTATTTATTTTTTAAAAATAGTTTTTGATATCCTTTTATGCATTTTCCTACTGTGCTATATACCAGTTACCAAAGAAGATCTACTATAAAGTGGCAAACATTTTCCTAGTCTTCCCACCCTTTCTGAGGTAGGGTTTTGCTCTGCAGCCCCAACAGTGGTGTCATTATAGCTCACTGCAACCTCAAACTCTTCCACTGAAATGATCCTCGTGCTTCAGCCTCCTGAGGACTTCCGCTGGGACCACAAGCATTCACCACCATGATCAGCTAATATTTGTATTTTGGGAAGAGACAGAGTCTTGAGATGGTGCTCAGGCTGGTCTCAAACTCCTGGGCTCAAGCAATCTTCTTGCCTTGGCCTCCTAAAGTTCTAGGATTATAGATGTAAGCCACTAGGTCCTGCTTCTATTTTATTTTTAACATGAGAAAATTTTAAATGTTTAGCTGGTGAAATCTCTCAATCTCTGCCCTTGTGATTTTAGCTATTAGTAGATAAATTCTAACTCAAGATAATGTTCATATGATATGCATATGCAAATAATGATATTTTTCCCTTCCTTATTCTATCTGATTTCTTTTTTTATCTCAGACAGCACTGGTGAAACTTCTAGGGCAATATTCACTGTAATAAGTGAGCTAATTTTTAACGTAATGAACTGTAACTGAAAAGTGACTGAGCAACATGAACAAATGCTAAATTTTTCCCTATCATAATAAATTGCTGTTCCAAAGATTTCTCTCTTTGTAAAAAAAAAAGAAAAAAATATGTACTGTGGCTTTTTTTGCGATGACTGCAGTGATGTTTGGTTGGAGAGATTTTGGTGCCTCAAATAATTTATATGTTTGTCCAGTATTACCCTCTTAACATTACATACACTGCTAATTTTAAAGAAAAAAACTAATTAAAAATTTGTCTCAAAACCTCTTAAGGTACAATCTTAGTTAAAGGAAGGAAAAGAGAAATAGAATAGATATAATGGGATGCAATTTTATAGAATAAGGTATACCCTGAGAATGAAGACACACAAAAGATTGTATCCCAGGACTGGAAGATTCAACTGAATATACATGAATATAATTCCAAGGAGAAGGAGTCTAAGCCAACAGATGCTGAATGTTTTGGGTCCACTGTGTAAGCAGAATGCTTCAATTACTTAGAGTCCTTTTACAAAGAAGGATGCACCAAATTGTCTTTCCTTTATGTATTCAAAGATTCGAGTCATTAAATGCCTCTTGTTCAGAATTCTTTCCAATGAGTCAACACTGAGCGTGCTGCTGACATGATCAGGGTTCTACACCTATGAGGCTTAAGGTTAGACTACTTTACAATCTATCAAAATCAAAGATGTTCTCTTCCCTGTGCTAGAAAAAATAATTTCCAAGCAGATGGAAATTTTGCTTTGCCAAGAGAAAGACACTGGGCAATAAGATTTTACTTTTTTAACTATATTCAAAAACAAACAAACAATATCCTGTTATTACTTGTAATTCACACATTTCATGTTCTCTTTCGTTGTTGCTAATATACTGTTAACATCTTCTGGGAAGTGTATATCTTGTTGAACAGTGTTAAAAAGTCATGGTCAGTTAAAACAATTTGTTTCCCACATGAAAACAAACTGATGTAGTCACAGAAGAGGGATTCAGGCATCATGAATGGGTTATCTCTAGAACACATCGGTAAGTGGAATCATTCAAAGGGTAACCCTTAACCCAAACCCTAATGAATCTGCCAAGGTAATGAATGCCAAATAGGAACACTGGCCAAGAGGCAGTAGATGAAAAAATTTTCTCGGCACTGATACCAGTAATAATGTAAAACATCCTTTCCTATTTTAGAATTGCTATGAACATATCATATATATTCTTTATAAGTATGTCTGCTATTGTTGGGAAAACAACATACATACCAAGCATATGTGCTTTGTGGAAAATGCTCAATGTTAATTGAGAAAAATGCTAAATATGAGGTTAGAATAAAGTTGAATCAAAAAGGAAAAACGATCTAATTTAAATTTTAGGCATGAAACTAAAACATACACAAAAACACAGTCCCTATCATAAATGCTTATCTTGAAGGAGCACAGCATTTATTAGTCTTAAGATTCATATTTCATTTTTTAGAATCTTGTGTAATATGTACATGAATTAAAAAATAGGAACCTCAGATATGTGGACTTTCAACCGAGACAAAATTTCTGGAGACATAATTGTAATGCTGCATGAGTAAAATAAAATGAATACTTGAAGGATATATGTACTAACCTTGAGATTACACTCAAAATAGGGTAACTTTTAGTTATTTAAGATAATCTTACATAAACAAAAGACCATTTTTTCATTCTATTTTAAAATTGTAGAATAAATACTAAGGAATGCCTGTTAAGTGTTAACAGTATTTCAAGTGACGAAGATACAGTGATACATGAGACAAATAAGGTCTCTGCTCTCAAGGAACTTAACTATAGTCAAAAGTAAATGACAGTTTGGGCAAAGCAAGTAAGACAACCCATATAGTAAAAAATGCCTCAAAAATCAGCAAAACTGTTCTGTAAAGAGCCAGACAGTAGTATTCTAAGTTTTATAGGCCAATAGCAAAACTCAAGATATACTGTAGGCACTTATATGAGAAAGAAAACAGTTTCCACAAAATTTTGACAAAATTCAAAATAATGATAGTAGTGCAAACATAAAACACTTAAAGATACCTGAACACAGAGATATAGGCAATACTGAAACTGTCTGATAAGAGGGGATCAGTTAAAAAAATTCAATTGGTTTTTAAAACATTTTGGTAGAACAGTACACCCTGACACAGAAAAATATTCAAAGATATATTGCTAAGTGAAATGGGAAAGTGGAAGAAAAGTACAACATCTCTTTCAGGGCAAAGGGAATGGTGCATACATTTTATGTGCAAGGAAATTTCCGGAAGAATATATGAGTAAATTAACAATTGTAAATTCTGAGAAAAGGAGATACTATATTCTATCCTTTCTCTGAAGTTTGATTTTTTAAAAACTATGATACACTCCTTTAAAAAACAGTGAAAAGTAAAAGACTTTCAATGCAGAAAGACTTTAAGTTTACAATATTAAATAAATTAAATATAGGTGTGTGTTTTTCATTAAATGAAAAAGAGTAATAAGCAATAAGTTCTATATGTACACTCAGAAAAACAATTTAGTTTCAATTTCCTTTTAGCCACATTTCAAATTCTTTTATGTCTCATCTTATATTGGTCCAAATATATATATATATATATATATATAAACTATATATATATATATATATAAACTTCTCACAAGTTTTTATTACATAAAAAATATAATATATATTAAAAAATTACTAAATATATATTACTATATAATTACTCATTTTATAATTACTATATAATTATAAAATATATTCAAAAAATTACTAAAAGGATGCATGCCAGTAAAAATTGGCTACCTTGTAAGTGGAGACAAAAGTCTGGCTTCCTACTTTATTCAAATCTGTATCATATGACTTTTTAAAAATAATACATACAAACATGAGCAATAGGATATTATAGCCTTTGAGATACTTACAGTAAAAACCAACAGCTGTAGGCAGCAAAAATAGAGCAAAATTATAAAAAAGTCATCAATCAAAAGCAAACGGTTCTGTAGCTCTGCTCTCGCTTTCACTTTGATCTCTTTAAACATGCAGCATGAACAAAGCTAAACTCAAGATTGATAAACATTAATTGAATTTGGTTGATGGTACATTATACATGTACTATAACATATGTGTGTGATGTAGATCACTCGTTTTAATTCCAGTGCTGTTGTATATAATGTAAGGAGCTAAATTTGGAACTGGTAATGAATTTTTTTTCAATATAAATAACATCAACTATGCAAAAGGCTTTTCACTAAGTCAGACATTTGGGGGTTTAAAAACATTAATTTCTAAGTTAAATATCTATATAAACTAATTTATATTACTGATATGAGGATATCCTGTAGAAAGAGCTATATTAGACTTGCTTTGAGTAGATTTTAAAAAGGCACTGTCAGTCTTTTAAACTTATTTTCAAAGAGCGAATTATGAAATCAAACTGAACAGCATCCTCTTTTTCCGAGGTCTGAATTTCAGCTTAACAGTTTCTAAATTTTAGTAATTTCATCCTCTTCCCTTTGTTCCCCTAGATAAACCTCCAACTTCTCTCGAAAAGCCTATCCTTTCTTCCCTCAGCCCTCCTTCTTACATAAACCTATGGCAAAAATACAGCAATAAAAATTATTCAATCTACAAACCATAAGGCCCCTAATACTTGTCGTGACAATATGCATATTTAATCTGTGCTCTGGTAGTGTGAAAACATTTTAATCTTCTATGTAGTGTAAAAAGTACCACTGTAGAAAATAAACACGCACACATACATATATACACACATACACGTGCACAAGAAAATAAATCCTTATCCTGTCATACAACAAATAATACAGGTGTCCATAAAGTTTGTGTGCAATTTAAAATAGCTGTCTCTCTGTATGAGAGAGACCATGAGCATGTATTGGAAACTTAGGAGAAAGGAGGGACTGACTCTGTAGCAGAGGAAGGAGGGCTTCCTGGAGAAGGCAAAATCTGAGTTCAGCAGTGACAAGAAAAAGTTCAATGGATAAACAGGGAGAGAACCAAAGATGGCAAAAAATGCAGAAAAAGAAGAGTTCTGAAGGTACATTCCATACTCAGGAAACAGGAGGGGAGAAGCTATCGTGGGAGAATAGCAGGATAAGAAGATAGAAAGGAGGTGACTACTTCACCCTGGTAGTGTAATTTCTAGTACATACCCACATATTAAAAACTAAATCCAGTCTGTACTTTTCCTACCTCTGTGATACCCTGCTTTTTTACCTTTTCAGGCCTATAGTTTAATTAACTTTGTATCTTGGTAGCATTCCTTACATTAACTTCTTATTAAGGAACTAGAGGAGTTTCTGCCTCATGACTGAACCTGTGCTAATCCAGAAATAACTAGAAATTTCTAAGAAAGTAATGACTCATTAAAATCTTTCTTCTAGAAAGAACACTATAAGTAGCCATGTGGAGAGTGGGATGTATCAAAAAAGTTTATTGGATTTAGTAATCTCTCTTAGCAAGGAAGAAACAATGTGCAGAATGACTTTCACTAACCTGTGCTTTTATGTTATGTCCTGGTGTTTTAAAGTTACTATAAATAAAACATAAACTTTAATACTGTACTTATATTTTCTTATAATATTGAGATGTATGTAATCAAGTTTCCTTTCTTTTTACACCAGCTGCTAGAACTTGGCAGTCAAAGCTGAAGCTGAGTTAAAGCTATGCTAATTTTTTTTTTTTTTAAGACAGAGCCTCAAGCTGTCACCCTGGACAGAGTGCCGTGGCATCACAGCTCACAACAACCTCCAATTTCTGGGCTCAAGCGAGTCTCTTGCCTCCGCCTCCCAAGTAGCTGGGACTACAGGCGCCCATCAGAACGCCTGGCCATTTTTTGGTTGTAGCCATCATTGCTGTTTGGTGGGCCCGGGCTGGATTCGAACCCGCCACCTTAGGTGTACGTGGCTGGCGCCTTAGCCCGTTGAGCCACAGGCACCGAGCCGCTATGCTAATTTTTATAGAAGCATTTTTCCCTACCTTTTCTTTCTTCTTTTTTTTTTTTGTAGAGACACAGTCTCACTTTATCACCCTCAGTAGAGTGCTGTGGTGTCATACAGCTCACAGCAACCTCCAGCTCCTGGGCTTAGGTGATCCTCTTGCTTCAGCCTCCCAAGTAGCTGGGACTACAGGTGCCCGCCACAACGCCAGGCTAGTTTTCTGTTTTTTTGCAATTCAGCAGAGGCCGGGTTTAAACCTGCCACCTTTGTATATGGGGCTGGCAACCTACTTGCTAAGCAACAGGCACCGCCCTTTCCCTACCTTTTTTTGGAACCAATTATGTATTTCAGTTTTTTTTTTTTTTGAGACAGAGCCTCAAGTTATCACCTTGGATAGAGTGCCGTAAGCACCACAGCTTATAGCAACCTCCAGTTCCTGGGCTCAAGCGAGTCTCTTGCCTCCGCCTCCCAAGTAGCTGGGAATACAGGTGCTCATCACAATGCCTGGCCATTTTTTGGTTGCAGCCGTCATTGTTGTTTGGCAGGCCCGGGCTGGATTCGAACCCGCCAGCTCAGGTGTACGTGACTGGCGCCTTAGCCGTTGAGCCACAGGCGTCAAGCCTGTATTTCAGTTTTTAATTCTAAGTGTCTTTTACTGAAAACCATCTCAAATCCTTTCAAGTGATGGGTATACAATTGATTCTTCAAAGTTAAAGGTTTTCTTCTTGAAATGAAATTTTTACATTATATATTTAAATAATTTATGCCTCTGAGCATGAACAGATACAAAAAATTAACAATTTTACCTTCAAGTGATAGAGGGAAAATCAGTGTTTTTAGAAAATTACTAACACATTTTTAACATTGCAGAGGAAGATAAACAAAGCTGCTTAGATTAAATAATCTTATTCCTTTCCCGTACCAAGAATAAAATGTTTCTTGGCTGGGTGGTGCCTGTGGCTCAGTGAGTGGGGTTTTGGTCCCATATACCAAGTGTGGTGAGTTCAAACCCAGCCCTGGCCAAACTGCAACAACAACAAAAATAAATAAATAAATAAAAATAAACTTAACTTAAAAAAAAAATGTTTCTTGGCTAAGAAAAATTGTCCCTGCTTTCATTTCACTGTTCGGATTAGGATTACCAAGAGCTACCTAAATCTATGCTCAGAGGTGGTCTCTTTTATGTACTTGTTTCATTTTACAGAAAGTATCATTCAAGCTTGGAGAAAAAGGCACAATCTTCCCTTTAGCTTTTTGCATCAATTCATAATCTATAGGTCAGAGAAGAGGGTTGCAAGCAAATCTAACATTCGTTGCACAAGGCTCAACCATCTATTTCTTTATTTGGTACCGATATAGCTATGTAAAATCATATAAAAATTTACCTGAAGGATTGGAAAAATCCAACATGCTGGTGGTAGGCTGCAGGAGATCAGGGCTACTGGATGAGAGTGTTCCGGGAATAGGCATTATGGCCAGACTGTGCCTACAGTGCCTTGTCCCCACAATGCTGTCATCTTGTGATTGGCTTAGGCCTCCATCACTTCAAAAGAATGTTATATATCACTTTAAAGTATCTGAGGATACTTAAATAGTAAATACTCCTGTTTTCTGTGCACTAAGGCATAACAGAACCAATTTAAAGTGGTGACTTAAACAATTACTACAATGATTTTTTAAAAAGGACAATTATGATAATGAAAATGGCAATAAAAGGTTAATTATGCTCAAATAAAATTTAACTTATACATCTAAGTAATTCTACTACATCATAATATATTTAGTTTCTACTGGTTCTGTAGAGAATTGAACTTGAGAGTGTAGGGAATCTTTGAAATTTGCCAGCTTCAGTAGACACTAATGCGTGCATACAACAATGCCATGTCATAGCAATATGTTCTTTCTCTCCCTTTCTCCATGACAACTTGGTGACTCTGCAGGATGGAGCTGGGTCTAAATTCAAACCAAAAAATATGACAGACTATAGGCAACAACAGGGACAAGTTAAGAGATGTCTTTAAACCTAGAAAGAGGGGCGGTGCCTGTGGCTCAAGGAGTAGGGCGCCGGCCCCATATGCTGGAGGTGGTGGATTCAAGCGCAGCCTCTGCCAAAACTTGCAAAAAAACCACAACCCCTTTCCCCCCAAACTAAAACACTAAACATAGAGGAAAAGGAGGACCATAAACAAAGCATTTTTTTTTGGCCGGGGCTGGGCTCAAACTCACCAACTCTGGTACATGGGGCTGATGCCCTACTTCTTTGAGCCGCAGGCACCGACCAAAGCATACTATTTTTTAAAGTTTATTCTAAGAGTACATTATTTGTATAATCTCTCAAGTCTAATCATTTAAGCAAAGAAAATACTCTTCCTTTAAAATCTTTTGTAAGTGTCACATAGGCAACTCTAAATCAAAACAAAGAAACACAACACTGTCACTTAAGTTTTAGGTACCCCAAAATATCAGCTTAATTTTAAAGCAAAATAGTCCTAAAAAAGAAAAAATAGCAAGGAAAAAAAACTTTCTATCAGCATTAATAATCAAATACTACTTTTCTCTAAGAATTGAACCTAGATTAAAATCAATGCTTTTAGTTAATATTAATTCCCAACTGTATTTTATTCAATGCAGCATTCTGCCTAGTACTTGCTATACATACAAAAAGAAGTATCACAGAATACTTACCTATTATCATGGAAAAGATTAAGGTACAGTCAAATGAATGATATGGGATCCATTTAGAATATGTTTGAAGTAAATGAAAGGATTTAGGCTGATTAGAAAACTTTGCAAGATGAAAAATTACAGGACTATTAACAGCCAATCAAGCTTGAGAGGGCAAAGATAGGAGAGGAGAAAGCAGTGAAGAATCAGCGGAAAGCATATCATAGAAAACAGCAAAGATTACTGTTTCAAAAGCAAGCATTGATGTCAGGCAGATTTGTTGGATTAGCTGTTTGACCTCATGCAAATTTCTTTCTCTTTCTGGACCTTGGCTTTCCCATCTAAAAATGTGAATAATACTATTATATCCCAGGACTACTTTAAGGATTAAATTAGGTAATGCAGATGAATGTTTTGACATGGAAGAAAATATCCCTATTTTAAAGAAAAGACTTAAGCACTTTTAACAAGATTAAAATAAGAACAGTACAAACACAGAAAAAGGATATATTTATTTTAATCAATTTATATTGAAAACCAGAGAGGAGACAGGGTGGGTGCAAGTATAGTCACAACGGAAAGAGTAAATGGTCTCCTGGGAAGGGAAGGCAGTCTAATTTGACAGATAATGCAAAAGAAATATTTCATTTGCAAAGTAACTTGCATTTACCTTAAATTGGCTCCTTATAATTAGGTTTGCATTCCCACTGACCAGAGTTAAGTGTTTTAAGGTTAGGTAAGAGGAAAAAAGAGGGATAAGGGCTCCACAGATATTTAAATTATATATAAAATAAAGTTTTTTTTAATTTTGACTTTTTGAAACAGCAACATTCTTTAATTGCTATTTGAAAACAGACTTACTAATTTTTAGATACAGAGGGTCAGGTAACAATCCAAAGAATCAAACTGTTAAACAGATTAGCCAGGCCTACTAATATCAAGTAGAAGCAACTTTAACAAAGTCAAAAAGTTTCTATTAAAGGGTATTTATTGCACCAGATAAAGCAAGTTGGAATTCCCTACAGAGACTAACTGAAGTGCATGATATGCTATTAAGTCTTTACATATCTTTTACTGATGCTATTTAATTCCACTTCTGTTTTTTAATTATCAGACACAACATAATATACTATAATCACGTAGAGCTGATTACAAATTCGTGGCAATTAAGGTGTGAGGTATATAAATGAAAACTTTACTATTGTGTACAATCCATGCTATGACACATATGAATCAGTAGTTAACTGGCAAAATATCCATGCTATTTGAAAGCTGAAACAATGAGCCTATTTGGAAAATAATTATGTCATTTCTTACCAAAACAGTTTCCTGAGAAGGTGATGCAATAACAGAAACAAGACAGTTTTGAAAAATTCCTCAACACTAAATTTACTTAGAATAAAAGTACTTAGTTTCATATCATCAAATGAAAAAGGCCGCATAAAATATTATCAATATGCAGAAGAAAAATAATCCCAATAGTAAAAACAAACAATGTTGACAAGAAATGGAGAGAAAAAAGCAACTGCTGCTAAGCGAGCAAAGTAGTCTACTCGGGAAATGGAACAATGTGTAATATTATGTATAAAGATGTTACTCAGGCAATTGTGATAGATAGATAGACAAATAAAAATAGTGACTGGAAAAAAAAAAAAAAAGAAATTACATTTCCTGAAATGTGAAATATTCTCCAGGTCAGTAAAAACCACATGGCTATCTTAATTTACAGATGTTATCCAAATGAGTAATTTTTTTTTTCACTTTAATTTTCAGGAATATTCTTTTGTTTTAAAATTTTGTCATGGTTTTGGAATTATCTATTCTTATCTCATTTGTTCCTTCCTTACATTCTTTCTTTGCTCCTCTCACAGATGAAAACCTTCTTTTTTACAGTATGTTTATGATAGCTCATCCCCTACTCTCAACAGATGTGAACGCTGCCAAAGACACAGATGAAGTGTCCATTCTTGGCACCTCTTCCACAGAGCTCAGGCGCATAAGAGATACTCCGAAATAGTGGAACAGAACTCATTAAAATTTTCTTTCAATTAAAAAAAAATATTCAAAGTAGAAACTTTATAAAATAAATACAAAACAAAGAAAGGGAAAATTTACCTATAAAACCATGCCCTATATATACCGCAATCAACATTTTGGTATTTTTTCTTCTAGTCACTTTGTGATGTATAGTGCAATTTATTTAACCAATCACTTGTAGGTGGACATTTAGTATGTTTCCACTTTTTATGATAGCTAATATAACTAACAGCATCTCTACAAAAATATTCATCTAATTGTTTTTAGAAATGAAATTCTGAATCAAAAGACATGGTCCATTTTTCAAACTCTTAATAAAAAACTTTACAATGTTTTCTAAAAAGATTACATCATTTTACATTACCACAGCAGTCTAGGCTCATTATCTGTCCTATATTATCAATTCTAGCCCTAACATATTCTCTTTGAGGAAACAAATGACATCCTGTATTAAACTGTGTAGCTTAGATTAGTACTGAGGCAGAACATCTGATTCAAGTTCCTTATTTGTCTATGGAAGTTTTAGTGATTTTTTTTTCCTAAGTGATTTTGAAAATCTCTTTTTATATTTTCTGTAGCAAAAGGAATCGAATGAATTCACTTCAAATGATTAAGTGCCAAGAAATATAACATATAGTTTCAAAAATGCAAAGTGGCCAGTCTGATAGGTAAAATGACAAATGAGCTCTCCCTACAAAAACAAGTTTCCAGAAACCTTTATGACTTCGACTAAAACAATCTATAATCTATGTTTATGGTACTTATGTAGTTGAAATTATTAGCATTTTATTTCATTTAAAGATGTTTAGAAGAGGCAGCCAAATGGAAATGAACTCTTAAAGTGCGGCATTTTATTCATAGATGACAGCTTCCTTGTTGGCACACAGCAAGAGAAGTCAATTAAGTGCTTATTGACTTATAAATGAAAAAAAGTTCCTTCTGTGTTTAAGGAAAACTATTTTTAATAGATTTTTTTCTGGGAGGGACCAATACAAAGTAATAATACTCGAAAATACTCAACTGACTTTTTCTTTTGAGCTCAATTTCTATGCCTCTGGCTGTAACCAAAGAGAATCCAAGCACAGTAACTAATTCTCACTCCCTAAAGAATGATAGAAAAGAGATACTGAATTAGCTGCCTAAAACTTGAATGTTGCTGGTAGGAATATGCTGAAGTGAGTTGCAATTACAATGTTGTCTGGTTTTAGATGACATAGCTTACCTGAGGCAGTGTTGAAATGAGAACCAGTTAAAGGAGATACATGTATTACAGATCAAACCTTTTGGAGTTTCTGAAATGGAAATCAGGGCAGTATCTCCTAAAGAACTCTCTTTATGAACTCTTCTGCCTTCTGGTCCTTCAGATTTTTACTCTTTCCACTTATGGTCATGCCAAACTGTCCTCGACCTATTCAGTGTGAGGTTGCCCTTCTGACATTCTCACTCCATTCTTCTTTGCTATAGTATGCTCAAGTATGAGCATGAAAGAATGAAAGTATAGTATGAAAGAATTTTGACTTTTTAACTTAATTTAATTAATTTATTTTTGAACAGAGCCTCACTCTGTCACCCTGTCATAGCTCACAGTAACCTCAAACTCTTGGGCTCAAGTGATCCTCTTGCCTCAGGCTGAGCAGCTGGGACTACCGGTGTCCACCACAATGCCCAGCTATTTAGAATTATGACATTTTAAAGTTTTGATGTTTAGAAACCATTCACCTCAAGAAGATCAGTCAACTCCAAAAGGAATCAGTAATAAACTTTCTATAAACCTCTGATATTAAGAATAAAGCTCAGGATGTTCAATCCTCTGAGTCCAAATTAAAAGAAAAGCAAATGGGTCCCCTTAATAGGAAATAAGAACTCAAGAAGAACATTTTATGATTGTAAAATGTTTTGATATTTTTAACTAATGACAAGTTATTTTAAAATAGCTATTTTTAAAGACAAGAGCTGAAACTTACTGAGTTCTAAGTTGCCTCCTGCTATCACTGCTAGACTGTGCTGTGTTCACCAGTCCAAACCACTAACATAGCTATCAGAAGTCTTCCTGAAAGAATCTTATTAAATATCAGTGGCTTCTTATCCCTATCATGATGAAGTCTGTATCTTCATAATCTAGCATTTACCTCTTGCTTCATCTCTAAGTGCACACACACAAACACATACTCTATACAAACGTAACACTTTTTTTTTTTTTTTGTAGAGACAGAGTCTCACTTTATCACCCTGGGTAGAGTGCCGTGGTGTCACACTGCTCACAGCAACCTCTAGCTCTTGGGCTTAAGCGATTCTCTTGCCTCAGCCTCCCTAGTAGCTGGGACTACAGGCGCCCGCCACAGCGCCCGGCTATTTTTTTGTTTTGCAGTTGAGCTGAGGCCGGGCTTGAACCCACCACCTTCGGTATATGGGGCCGGCGCCCTGCTCGCTGAGCCACAGGAGCCACCCTGCCTTGAATTGTAATTAATTTGTATACATGCCATTGTTCCCCCATTGGAGTTGAGTGCCTGAGAAGACAATCTATTCTGTTATTACATAATCAAGGAGATTTTTCACAGAGCTGGTTACATGTCAGGATTTCAATAAATTTGCATTAAATGAATGAAAACCTAAAGCCATATGAAATGAGGCTTTTGTTTACACACAAAAGCTATTTTAGAGGGTTGGAAAAAATTTTTTAGGGTATTGCTGCTTGAGCTCTGGATTTGTGCCATCTTTCCAGCACCATGCCCTTTTGACCAATGGACTGGCTCATTATTTTAGGCAGGTAAAATGGCTTCTCAGGCCCCTTGACATCTGATCATGGACTGAATACTCTCAAGTCTCCAAAGAATAGTCAGTAACTACAACTACTGTTAATAATTTGATTAGCACCTGTTTGTTTACTTATTTATTTATTTATTGGGACAGAGTCTCAGTCGCCCTGGGGTTGAGTACCAAAGCTTCACAGCTCACAGCAACCTCAAACTCTTGGGTTCAAGAGAGCCTCTTGTCGCAGGCTCCCAAGTAGCTAATTTTTCTGTTTTTAGTAGAGATGGGGTCTCACCCTTGCTCAGGCTGGTCTTGAACTCTTGAACTTAGGCAGGCCGCCTGCCTTGGTCTCCCAGAGTGGTGGTAGAATTACTGATACAAGCCACTGCACTGTTCTTTTTTTTTCTTTTTTCTTTTTTTTTTTAGAGACAGAGTCTCACTTAATTGCCCTTGGTAGAGTGCTGTGGCGTCACAGCTCACAGCAACCTCCAGCTCTTGGGCTTAGGCAATTCTCTTGCCTCAGCTTTCCGAGTAGCTGGGACTACAGGCGCCCACCACAAAGCCGGGCTATTTTTTGTTGTAGTTTGGCTGGGACCAGATCCGAGCCTGCCACCCTCAGCATATGGGGCTGGCGCCACAGGTGCCAGCCAGTACTGTTCTTATTTTTAAAATACTTTAATGATGTAGTGGTTCATGCCTTATAATCCTACCACTCTGGGAGGCCAAGGCGGGTAGACTGCTTGAACCCAGGAGTTCAAGACCAGCCTGAGCAAGAGTGAGACCCCTCCACCCCCATTTCTACTAAAAAGAGAAATACTAGTCTGTATTGGTGGGCGCCTATAGTCGCAGCTGCTTGGGAGGCTGAGGCAAGAGGATTGCTGTAGCCCAAGAGCTTGAGGTTGGTATGAACTGTGATGCCATGGCCCTCTTCTCAGAGCAACAGAATAACACTCTATCTCAAAAAAAAAATACGTAAATTAATAAATAAATAAAAATACTTTCATGGAAATCATCTCATATCTTGTAATACCCATATGAGGTGAATAATTTTCTGATTTATAAATGAAGAAACAAAGGCTTAGACTAACTGACTTGCCCAAAGTTATATATGGTATTAAGTAGTAGAGGTGGGATGTTAACCCAAGTGTTCTAAATCAAATTTTGTGGCTGGTCTTAATTTGTACTGTACTATGCTATATTAGCTCTGTAGTCAGGCCATCACTTTAAGCGCAGGGCCTAAGAGTAGATCCTGCCTTAGGCAAAGGGCTGAGATTGGGGGGAGGGGGTATAGCTAGAAAAGAAACTCAGATTATTTCCCGTATCTGTTCCTGTACTTCCAAAAGACTTAGAATCTGTTCTGTCTCCAGATCATGAAGTATGCAGAGCAGAGGATTCCAACATTGAATGAATACTGTGTGGTGTGTGATGAGCAGCATGTCTTCCAGAATGGTTCCATGCTCAAGGTATAGGCTCCTGCCCTGTGATCCTCTTAGCTAAGTCCCCTTCACTCCTCATCTGTTCTTTATATATTTCTTCCCAGGCTTATGGTAAAAGAATTCTGTCCATGTTCCCTGAAACTGTAAAAATGATTATTTTTCTCAGTTCTGCTTGGAGATATAAGGATAGGATAATATTTTTGAGGATATAGTTCACCTAACATTTAAAAATGGGGATCAGCTGGCTTGGTACCCATAACTTAGTGGTTAGTCTGATGGGTTTGAACCTGGCCCAGACCTGCTAAACAACAATTACAACTACAACAAAATATAGCCGAGCATTGTTGTGGGTGCCTATAGTCCCAGCTACTTGGGAGGCTGAGGCAAGAGAATCGCTTAAGCCAAGAGTTTGAGATTGCCGTGAACTGTAATGCCTGCCACAGCACTCTACCGAGGGTGACATAGTGAGACTCTCAAAAAAAAAAAAAAGTGGAGATCAGGTATTGGTGAAGATGATTGGCTATGATGCTGTCCTCAGGGACTCCAAGTCTAGTCTGTCTTACAGGTAAGATAGTCACTTAACTATAAATCACAGTACATTAAGTGTAAAGAAAAGATAGGGCCAATGTTGTGGAATCTCAGAAGAGAAAGCATCTGACTACCTAGGAAGAGCAGGGAAGGCTTCATAGAGGTGACACTAGTAATTTAAGTCTTACTGATAATTTTCTTTGGACATAGAGGGCTTCAAACTATGACCTTGTTCTAGAGTTGTTTGAGGTCAGGGTTGCCCCTTTCTCCCTGTGCCTTCTTATTGCACACACCATACCACCGCCATCTGTTTAATATGTTCTTTCAGCCAGCTGTCTGTACTCGTGAACTGTGTGTCTTCTCCTTCTACACACTGGGCGTTATGTCTGGAGCTGCAGAAGAGGTGGCTACTGGAGCAGAGGTATGGGAGAGGGAGAAGCAGCTGAGGAATTGGGTTCAAGAGAGTCAGGGGATGGCTCGGCGCCTGTGGCTCAACGAGCTAAGGCGCCAGCCACGTACACCTGAGCTGGCGGGTTCAAATCCGGCCCCTGGGCCCGCCAAACAACGACGCTGCAACCAAAAAATGGCCAGGCGTTGTGGCGGGCGCCTGTAGTCCCAGCTACTTGGGAGGCGGAGGCGGGAGACTCGCTTGAGCCCAGGAATTGGAGGTTGCTGTGAGCTGCAATGCCACGGCATTCTATCCAGGGTGACAGCTTGAGGCTCTGTCTCAAAAAAAAAAAAAAAGAGAGGGGAACCCAGCGATTTCACTCCTTGGAATTTCCCCTCTAAGAACACTTTCACTTATAAGGATATTATTTATTATGGTATTGTTTGTAAAATAAAAATGGGTACATCCCCGTCTGTACATGGTCTAGTTAAAGAAATTACAGTATGTCTTTACAGCTGTTATCTTGGGTAGAAAATTATAATGTAGAGGTCTATGAAAAAAACAAAACAAAACAACAGTATATGAAGTAAAATTGCCTATATAAGAAAATAACTATTTCCATGGGGAAAATACCCTGAAGGATATACTGTGTATATCAAATTGGCCACTAGTTACCTGTGAGGAATGGGATTTGCTTGGGGGGCAAGGGTATGATTTTTTTTTTTTTTTAATCACTTTAGTATTATTTAAATATTTATGAGCTTGTATTTTCTAATTAAAAAGCCATAAATACATTTGCTTTCTTAAAGAACACCAGGGAGAAATGCTGGGTCTTAATGTGACTCCCAATCAGGGAAGTCATTTAGCTTTTGTCCCCTTTTTTTCCTTTCCCCTAAGGTGGTGGATCTGCTGGTGGCCATGTGTAGGGCAGCTCTGGAGTCCCCTAGAAAGAGCATCATCTTTGAGCCTTATCCCTCCGTTGTGGACCCCACAGATCCCAAGACTCTGGCCTTTAATCCTAAGGTATAAATTACTTGGTAAGAAAGTCAAGGATAAGGAACTAAAATGGTAAAAGGTAGTGGGAAACTATGGACTGTTATTCCAGTATACACATAGTTTGGAGTAAAGGACAGAAAAAAGGGAACATTTGTTTCTTGGAAATCCTTAAACCCAACAATTTTGCTGTTTCAATGAGTACATCTGTGTTTATCACAGGAGGGGGAGAAGAATTAATTGTAGTTACGTCATGGTAGGGAAGAATATAGGCTTTGGAGCCAGATAGACATGGGTTTCCATTTGAGGTTCTGCTGCTTCCTAGTTGAATGGTGTTAGTCAAGTCACTTAACCTTTCTGAACATCCCCAATTTCCTAATCTGTAAAAAAGGGATAATATTTGTTTTGTAGATTGTTATGAAAATGAGGGCTAGTTATATGTTAAATACAGTATTAGATTTCTCCAAATTAACAAAATCAATAGGGAATACACACACACACACACAGAGATTTATTATAAGAAATTACCTTAACATGATTATGGAGGATGACAAGTCCCACTATCTATAGTCACCAAGCTGCAGACCCAGGAGAGCCTGGTGTAGTTTCAGTCCTGGTCTGAAGGACTGTAAACCATGAGAGCCAGTGGTGTAAGTTGTAGTGTGAAAACTGGCAAGCTCAAGACCCAAGAGCAGCCAGATTTTTAGTTCTAATATGAAGGCAGGAAAAGACTCAAATGGACAGGAAAGAGAAGTATCCTCTTACTCAAGGGGGGAAGGGGGTGTTCATCCTTTTCATATTCAGGTCATCATTTGATTGGATGGGGCCCTTTCACATTGGTGGACACTCTGCTTTTCTCAGTCTATTGATTCAAATGTTAATCTCCACCTTTAAAGAAATAATGATTGACCAAATGCCTGAGCACCTCATGGTCCAGTGAAGTTGACACCTAAGATTAACCATCACAGGTATCAGCACTGTATCTTACTATAGCCTGATACATTGGTATGTATCAGCCACTGTACTAAGTTCTTTATATGTTATTTGATCCTCAGAACACTTCTATGAAGGTGATAGAAATTATCTTCATTTGCAAACAAGAATGTTCAGGTTCTAAGAGGTCAAGTAACTTACCTTTTTACTCCCAGCTGGCAAAAGAAGACTAGCATTTATACCAAAACTCTCTGACATCAAGTATGTGTTCTTTCTATGACATGTTATCCTGTTTTCATGGGCTTAGACGTCTTTTGTATATCTGGCCCCCTTCTTATCACATCTTACTGTCTGCTTTTCTTTATCTGGCTCTTCTTTTTCCATTAATTCTCCACAGAAGAAGAATTATGAGCGGCTTCAGAAAGCCCTGGATAGTGTGATGTCCATTCGGGAGATGACCCAGGTATTTTGCCTTCTGTCTGTCCCTTCCCTTCTGCCTGCCCAGTTCATATGCCCTGTTCTGCTTGTAATTTGTGGAAATAGAATGAGGATTTAGGGAAGCTACTCAAATTCCTCACTGTATTTTTTTTTTTTAAGTCTTCATTTAAGCTTTTCAATTCTTGTTCTCTGTTTTGTTAGCTCTGTTACTCTTTATTCTCTTCAGTCTTAGTGTCACCCTCAAACTTTACCTTTGCTGCTAATTCCTTCATAAATTATTCATATTTGATATTTTCCCATAATTCTTAGGGAATTAGAGAAGTGAGGGAAAGACCTCTACCCAGGGTTGGGAGGATGAGGAGGGGGTCTTGGAGGTAAGGAACTAGACCCAGGGGCCTACATCTTCTATCCTTCTAGGGGTGGGGCAGCAACATGGAGCAGTGACCATCCTTTGACTCAAGGCTGTCCCTCACCAGACTTCCCCACCCCTCGTCTGCAATCTCTGCATGAATAGACATTCATTTGTACTCACATTTACAGGTGGGCCTCTTCTCAGCAAATCCTATATTGTCACAGTTCAGATTAACATATAAGATAACACGTAGGAGGGATGATTTACTTGTCAGAAGGACTCTGCTTTCTGTAAAGATTTACCACAGGACTCTTTAGCCTAATCTTTCTGGGACATTGATTTTACTTAGTTTTTGATTTACAATCAACTTTTTAGGGCTGTAGGAATTGCATAAAATGAGGGAGACCCACCTGCATGTTGTTTTTGTAAGCATCTTCAGTCATTTTCATATTTATTTATGAGTCTTCCCAACCTGACTGGGACTCCTCGAGGGTGGGAACCCCATCTCCTCTCCTCTGTGTGTCCTTTGGTGCCTGCCTTTCCCTGGGCTCTGATAGTTAGACTGTGGAAAGTGGGAGGGCACCCACCACTCCTAGGAGATAACCTCATGGCCATTGTCTTACAGGGCTCATATTTGGAAATTAAGAAGCAGATGGACAAGTTGGATCCCCTGGCCCATCCTCTCCTACAGTGGTATGGATAGAATGGCTCATCTTTTCTGGGGCTTGGAGACAGAGGGAGGCATTTGGATATGGAGCCTATATCTTTGTCTTAGAGGTGGTTTCAGCATCTTTTCCAAGGTTGTAGACCATATTATGGCTTTTTCTTGTAGTTCTATTATTTATACCTCAACTTTGACAAAAATTCAAATCCTATAAAGTTCCGAAAAAAAATTTTTTTTTTTTTTTGGAGACAGAGTCTCACTTTGTCACCTTTGATAGAATGCCATGGTGTTGTAGCTCACAGCTACCTCAAACTCTTGGACTCAAGCAATCCTCTTGTCTCAGCCTCCCCAGTAGCTGGGACTATAGGCCTAATCCCGCCACAACACCCAGCTATTTTTAGATTGCTTTTGCTTGATAACAGGCATGAGCCACCATGCCCAGCCTAAGTTCCACAAATTCTGACATTTTTGAAGTTTAGGTGTTCCATGTTTCCCAGAAGGCTTTTTTTGATTTGTTTTCTTTTTTTGAGATCAAATCTCACCCTGTTGCCCTGGGTAGAATGCCATGGCGTCATGATACCTCACTGCGTCCTCCAATGCCTGGGCTCAAGCAATCCTGTTGCCTTAGCCTCCTGAGTAGTTGGGACTACAGGCATGCACCACCATGCCTGGCAAGTTTTTTCTGTTTTTTTTTCTTTTTTTTTGAGATAGAGCTTCAAGCTATTGCCCTGGGTAGAGTGCAGTGCCATCACAGCTCACAGCAACCTCCAATTCCTGGGCTCAAGTGAGTCTCCTGCCTCTGCCTCCCAAGTAGCTGGGACTGCAGGTGCCCGCCACAACGCCTGGCCATTTTTGGGTTGCAGCCGTCATTGTTGTTTGGCTGGCCCAGGCTGGATTGAAACCCGCCAGCTCAGGTGTACGTGACTGGCGTCTTAGGCCGTTGAGCCACAGGCGCCAAGCCTAGTTTTTTTTGAGACAGAGCCTCAAGTTGTCACCCTGGATAGAGTGCTGTGGCATCATAGCTCACAGCAACCTCCAATTCCTGGGCTCAAGCGAGTCTCCTGCCTCCACCTCCCAGGTAGCTGGGACCACAGGCGCCCGCCACAACACCCGGCCATTTTTTTTGGTTGCAGCCGTCATTGTTGTTTGGTGAGCCCGGGCTGGATTTGAACCCGCCAGCTCAGGTGTACGTGGCTAGTGCCCTTAGCCCGTTGAGCCACAGGCGCCAAGCCTCCAAGCCTAGTTTTTTCTATTTTTAATAGAGATGGAGTCTTGCTCTTGTTCAGGCTGGTCTAAAACTCCTGAGGTCAAGCAGTCCAACCACCTTGACCTCTCATAGTGTTAGGATTACAAAAAATTGCCAAGTGAAAATTATTTATTGTGCACAAGGTGATATTTTGCAACATGTGTATGTTGTAGAGTGGCTCCATAAAGCTAATTAACATACACATTACCTCCCATATGTATTTTTGTGGTGAGAATACTTAAAATCTATTCTCTCCATGATTTTCAAGAATATAACATATTGTTATTAAGTATAGTCATGACCAATACATTTTTTGTTTGTTTGGTTTTTTTAGAGACAGAGTCTTGCTTTGTTGCCCTCAGTAGAGGGCCATGGCAGAGGGCCTTGGCATCACAGCTCACAGCAACCTCCAGCTCTTGGGCTTAGGCGATTCTCTTGCCTCAGCCTCCCAAGTAGCTGGGACCACAGGCATTCACCACAATGCCAAACTATTTTTTTGTTGCAGTTTGTCCAGGGCCGGGTTTGAACCTGTCACCCTCAGTATATGGGACCAGCGCCCTACTCACTGAGCCACAGGTGCTGCCCCTCCAGTAGGTTTTTGAGTGTCCTTTGCATGTAGGAATTAATACTGTTCATTTGAACTAAATTTTCTATGCTTCCAGAGAGGTCTGTCCTACCCTGCTATCCCCATCCTCTGTCTTAGGGCCTTCCTGGATCATGTAGAATGTCCAGAGCCTTGAGACAGTGTTGTTACTCCTTTCTTTTAGCAAAGATTCTGACTATTCCCTACTGTCTTCTCTCTCTGACCTTGACTTCTTTTCTGTTTTCCTGACATAGCTTTCTTCTTCTAGCCTTCCTCTCTCTTCCTAGTCAGGCTTTGACATCATTAATTCCTCAGGGCAATAGCTTCCTGCTTCATAGCCTGAAAAATAACTAGATAGAGACCATTCATAGTGGCATCAAAAGCACATGGATGAGGCATTAAAAAACTGAACTATGTCCACTGTGGGAGATAGTACACTCTCTTCTGAGCCCTCAAATGTTTTCTGCCTGCATTTTCTCCTGTCCTCCAAATTCAGCCCATATACAGTCTAATCTGTTCCTGACTTCTCAGGACAGACACTCTTAATTCCTTTTGTTTCTTTCTCTAGCCTAGATATTATTTTTTTCTATAGTCCTCCCATCCTTGAGAGCCTTCTGGATTCTTCTGCGCTCAGGCAAGATGGCTTCTGATCCCCATTTCTAAGTCTCAGTCCAAATCTTGGTATAAATTGTCATCATCCTAATTTAGACTTATATTATTTTTTGTTGTCATTGTTTTGGGTGACCTCTTGTGCTCTTCGGTTTAGCTCTATCATTTTCTCTCTCTAAATGTAGGAGCCCATCTCTCATTCCTTTCTTTCTTTCATCTTTCTTTTTCTTATTTTTGAGACAGTCTCTTTCTGTCACCTTGGATAGAGTGCTATGGTGTCATAGCTCATAGCAACATCAAACCCCTGGGCTCAAGTGATCCTCTCACCTCAGCCACCTGAAGTAACTGAGTCTACAGGCATCCTCCACAATGCCTAGCTAGTTTTTCTGCTTTTAGGAGAAATGGAGTCTCACTCTTGCTCAGGCTGGTCTTGAACTCCTGAGCTCAAACAATCCACCCACCTCAGCCTCCCAGAGTGCTAGGATTATAGGCATTAGCCACCTTGCCCAACCTCTTTCATCTGCTATTAATTCTCCAACAGCCAGCTGGTCTCTGGTCAGTAGCTTTTTTATGTTTTTATGTTTTTGTACACAAGTATTATTACCCAAGAGGAATATCCAGATAGTGACCTGGACATTTCATCAGCTCAGGAATCCTTGCTTATTCTCCCAAGGGCAGAAGAAGGCTGCTTGTTTGAGGATAGCCTAACGACATAGTTAATGTATATATATATGTAAGAGTTGCCTGAATTGTCTAGCCATGTATATCTCTATTTTTCACATAGTTATTTACTTAAAATTTCTGTCCTGTCATTTTTTTTCTCTGTTTCTTCTAGGATCATTTCTAGCAACAGGTCACACATTGTCAAACTACCTCTCAGCAGGGTAAGTGACCATTTTCCCTCTAAACTCTTAAATTTCTGATGAGGTGCAGGGAGGGGCTGTAAGTCAGCCATATTGCTCACAGCTAGCTCTGTCCTTCAACACAGGGTTTGGGCCTTAGCATATTACCTTGTGTGGGGTCAGCCTGATGTTTTCCTTATCCCTAACCCTTCTCTCCCTGATCTCAGTTTCTGTTCTGTTTTCCTGATCCCACCCCCACCCTGGGCAGCAGCTGAAGTTCATGCACACCTCACACCAATTCCTCCTGCTGAGCAGCCCTCCTGCCAAGGAGGCTCGGTTCCGGACCGCCAAGAAACTCTATGGCAGCACCTTTGCCTTCCAGTGAGGAGGCTGGGGGGCTGGGCATTGGGGGAGGGGTGTGGGAAGAGTGCCCTTGAGGTACATGAGTTTGTGTTACCTGTGTCCATTAACTGGTGTCAGTAAATATTTATTAAGTGCTATTGTGGTAGGTAGGTGATGTGCAGGATAAAAAGATAAGTGACTTAATGATGTAGTTGAAGAGAAATAATATTTGCATATAAAAGGATGTGGTTAAAGGAACAGATTGGAGGGGAATTACTTGACAAACAGAAGAGAGGTTGGAACTGGAAGTAAAGATGTAGGGTATAACCACACACACAAATCTTGCATGCCTGTGACTACCCATGTGCGTGTTCATGACTAAGTGTCTCTCTGTCCATCTTCATGTCCTTTGTGGGTACGAATGGGTGGGAATGGCAGTCCTGGAAGTGCTCCGGGGAATCTCATACCATGAGGAGACATGTATTTTACCCTGCCTTACAGTGGGTCCCACATTGAGAACTGGCATTCGATCCTGCGCAATGGGCTGGTCAATGCATCCTACACCAAACTGCAGGTGAGGCTGTGCCCCTTTCCTTTCTACCTCCTCCCTGCCCCACACTGTTTTGGGATAGACTACTCTAGATTACTCACCTATTTTTGCCTCAGTGTGCGCAAGCTTAGCCTGTCTTGGGGGCTTCCCTAGAGAAGAAGTTGGAACTATACAAATAGAGTGAATGTGGCTGTTGTATATTTGATCTCAGGCTATAGTTTTGGTAGTTTGGGAATGGGAATGTACCTATAGGCAGGAATATGAAATTGCTGATTGCAGTCGCTGTGATGAATCAACCTATTAAAGCATTTCAATTTATGTGGCTATTCATTTAAAGAGTTGATGTGGAAGACTTCTTTGCCCTGAGAGACTCCAAGGAATGGGTATTGTCCTTCCTCTGGCTACCTATTCTATAGTACCTCCTTTTTTGAACCTGGACATGTGAGGCGTGGGGATAGGAGTATGGATGCTAAAGGACTGATCCAGTGGCTTTGCCACTCCCCACTCTCCAAGGCAATGTTAATCTGATATTTCATAGGTGAACGGGTTAATCTGCATCTACTTCTCAGTGAGTCAGCTTTTCAAGAGTAGGTGCTTAGAGTTTTTTGAACAAATGAGAAGGTAGATGGAGGGACAAAGGGCTTGGTAAGCCTTATGGATGCCTAATATATAGCCATCGGAGAGCTCAGGGTCATATTGCTCATCCTGGTGTTTCCCTGCAAGCTGCATGGAGCAGCCTATGGCAAAGGCATCTACCTGAGCCCCATCTCCAGTATTTCCTTTGGATACTCAGGTAAGAAATACTTTCTGGCCACCTTGACTCTTTTTTACATTGCATCTATTTGTGAACACATGATCTATGTGCTGTCTCCCCCCAACATAGATACTTGGTCTGTGTTAGCTCTCTCCTGAATCATGGATACATTGTCTGTCTGTCTATATTTTCTTATTAGAAAATTAGATTTTTGGCTCAGTGCCTGTAGCTCAAGTGTCTAAGGCGCTAGCCACAAACACCAGAGCTGGCAGGTTCGAACCCAGCCCGGGCCTGCCAAACAACAATGACAATTACAACCAAAAAATAGCTGGGCGTTGTGGTGGGCACTTGTAGTCCCAGCTACTTGGGAGGCTAAGGCACGAGAATCGCTTAAGCCCAAGAGTTGGAGGTTGCTGTGAATTGTGACACCACGGCATTCTACCCAGGGTGACATAGTGAGACTCTGTCTCAACAAAGAATATTAGATTCTTTACCAAGTGAGGCCAGTTATTGCTGATGGTTTTATTTATTGTAGGGCCTTGGCCCTGGGATAGGTTGAGGAATACCTGCAAGATAACAAGGTTTTTTGTAGACCGCATTTTTGCATTGGCCGATATAGACTGTGTGCACGTGTGCATGTGATTTTGTGTGTGAATACTCCTGAAGTTTTGAGTGCTTTCTGTTGGCTTACATTTCTGGAGATCTTGTTCTATCTGGCAACCATATTTTAAAATGTCAGCTATCTATAATCATATACTACCATGTTAGTCGCATTGAATATAAGAGAAAGCATTTTAAGTGCATGAATGAGGCTCAGAGATGAATCCAATTCAGAAAAGGAATCTCCAACTTAGACCTCTCTCAGTCTTTCTGGTTCATGTTGTATTAGTTCCTTTCTAGTCTACTTTTGTTCTTATTCGATGTAGTCTCGGTATAAGGTATGACCCCCTGTAGTTGTGTGTTCACCATATGAAGGGGATTGTTACAACTTTATAGGTTATCTAGTATTCTGCAATAAAGTTAACTGTTATAAAGAAAAGAAAAACTTAGTGCTAGAATCAAAGAACTAAAAATCTCTCTAACAACAGAATAAACCAAAGTAGAAGGAAGGAGATAATAATATAGGTAAGGGCGAAGATAAATAAAAATTGGCACAATAGCTAGGACAGAAAAAGCAAAAAAAAAGATTTGTTTAATAGGTAAACTTGGTTAGATTAAGAAGGAAAAGGGCATGATTAATATAATGAATGAAAAATGCAACATAATTATAGCTGTAGTAAAAATTCTATTTTAAGAGCCAGAGTTGGGGGTAGTGCCTGTGGCTCAGTGGGGTGGGGTGCCGGCCCCATATACCAAGGGTGGTGAGTTTAAACCTGGCCTTGGCCAAACTGCAACAAAAAAATAGCTGGGTGTTGTGGTGGGCGCCTGTAGTCCCAGCTACTTGGGAGTCTGAGGCAAAAGAATCACCTAAGTCCCGGAGTTGGAGGTTGCTGTGAGCTGTGATGTCACAGCACTCTACCAAGGGTGAGAAAGTGAAACTCTGTCTCTATTAAAAAAAAGAGAGCGAGAGAGAGTCACACAATGTTATCTAGGCTAATCTCAAACTCCTGGGCTCAAGGGATCCTGATCCTCCAACCTTTGTCTCCTGAGTGGCTGGGACTACAGATATGCCCCACTGGTCCTGGCCTAGCAGAATTTTAATTGCTGATAAAAGAATTCTGTAAACTTTATGCCAGTAATTTGAAAACTTTGACAAAATAGATAAATTTCTAGAAAAACTTAACAAAACTAACTCAAGGAGAAATAGCCATAAAACTATAAAGAAATTGAAATAGCTTAACATTTTCCATAAAACCAAAAAGAATACTCCATCAAGCCCATATAGTTTTAAAAGTGATTTTTTTTCCCCTTTTTGAGAGTCTCTTTTGACCTATGTAGCGTGCCATGGCCTCATCATAGCTCACAGCAACCTCAAACGCCTCCCTAGGTAGCTGGGACTATAGGTGCCCACCAAGATGCCCTGCTAACTTTTCTATTTTAGTAGAGATGGGCTCTCAATCTTGCTCAGGCTGGTCTCAAACTCCTGAGCTCCAAAAATCCCTGTTTTTCTTTTAGATTGTCTCTTCTTACTGATTTGTATGAGTTCTTATTAAATTGGGTCTCTGAGTGTTCAATGCCTTGGCCTCCCAGAGTGCTAGGATTACTGTCGTGATCAAATGCACCCAGGCTTAAAATTAAATTTAAACCAAACTTTTCAAGGAACAAATTATTCTAAACTTGTACAAAATCTTTGAGAGAATATAAAAAGATGAAATTACAAATCCTAAAAGATTGATAAATTGGGCTTTATTAAAATTAAAAACTTATTCATGGACAATACCTTAAAGAAAGTGCAACACCAAGCTACCTAACTGGAAGAAGACATTTGCAGCACATATAACCACAAAAGATTAGTGATAACAATGTATTTTAGGCTCGGTACCTGTGGCTTAACGGGCTAAGGTGCCAGCCACGTACACCTGAGCTGGCGGGTTCAAATCCAGCCCTGGGGCCCGCCAAACAACAATGACGGCTACGACCAAAAAACGTCCAGGTGTTGTGGCGGGTGCCTGTAGTCCCAGCTACTTGGGAGGCAGAGGCAGGAGACTCGCTTGAGCCAGGAATTGGAGGTTGCTGTGAGCTGTGATGCCATGGCACTCTATCCAGGGTGACAGCTTGAGGCTCTGTCTCAAATAAATAAATAAATATAATTTAAAAAAAAATGTATTTTAGGTTGGGCATAGTAGTTCATAACTGCACTCTCAGCACTTTGGGAGGCTGAGGCATGAGGCTCACTTGAGGCCAGTAGTTTAGGACCAGCCTGAGCAACTTAGCAAAATCCCATTTTTAATACATTAAAAAAAAATGTATTTTAAAAACACATATAACTAGGCTGAGCCCAGTGGCTCATGCCTGTAATCCTAGCACTTTGGGAGGCTGGGGTGGGTGGATTGCCTGAGCTCAGGAGTGCAAGACCAGCCTGAGCAAGAGTGAGACCCTATCTCTAAAGAAATGTATAGCTGGGCTTTGTGGTTGGGTGACTGTAGTCCCAGCTATGTGCCAGGCTGAGGCAAGAGAATCTCTTAAGCCTAAGAGTTTGAGGTTGCTGTGAGGTATGATGCCACAGCACTCTACCTAGTGTGACAAAGTGAGACTCTGCTGAAAAAAAAAGAAAAAAAATTGGCTCAGCACCCATAGGTCAGTGAGTAGGGCACCAGTGACATGTACCAAGGCTGGCGGGTTTGAGCCCAGGCTGGGACCTGCTAAAAAACAATAATGACAACTTGTAACTAAAAAATAGCTCGGCGTTGTGGTGGGCACCTGTAGTCCCAGCTACTTAGGAGGCTGAGGCAAAAGAATCACTTACACCCAAGAGTTGGAGGTTGCTGTGAGCTATGATGCCACGATACTCTATCAAGTGAGACTCTGTCAAAAAAAAAAAAAAACTCATACTACTCAGTAAGAATAGATGACCTAAAAGAAAAACAGGCAAATGACATAAACAGATAATTCACTGAAGAAATGTCCCCAAAATATGAAAAGCTGCTCGGGCAGTTCCTGTGGCTGAGTGAGAAGGGTGCCGGCCCACATACCAAAGATGGCAGGTTCAAACCTGGCCTCCACAGAACTGCAAAACAAAACAAAACAAAAAAATAGCCAGGCATTGTGGCGGGCGCCTGTAGTCCCAGCTACTGGGGAGGCTGAAGCAAGATAATCGTCTAAGCCTAGGAGTTGGAGGTTGCTGTGAGCTGTGTGACACCATGGCACTCTACTGAGGGCAATAAAGTGAGACTCTATCTACAAAATAAAAATGAAAAGCTGCTCAACCCTTATTCATAGGGAAGTAAAATCAAGACCAAAATGACTTAAAATTTAGTACCTCTGTGGATGTACAAAATTAGGAAGTCTCACAGTATCCCTGATTATACCAAAAGTTGTAGAGCAGAAGTTTCTCCTTTATTGCCTCTGGAGATATAAATTTGTATATCCATTTTGGAAAGCAATTTAGTGTTACTTTATAAATCTGAGTGGTTTTATCCCTTTGATCTAGCTTTTTAATTCTTGCACATGTACACCCAAAGATGTGTATGTGGGCTTGGTGCCTGTAGCTCAGTGGTTAGGGCGCCGGCCACATAACACCAAGGCAGGCAGATTTGAACCCAGCCCCACCTTGCTAAACAACAATGAGAACTGCAACAAAAAAAACAGCCAGGCATCGTGGCAGGCACCTGTACTCCCAGCTACTTGGGAGGCTGAGGCAAGAGAATCTTTAAGCCCAAGAGTTTGAGGTAGCTGTGAGTTGTGATGCCACAGCACTCTGCTGAGGGCAACGTAGTGTGACTCTGTCTCCAAAAAAAAAAAGAAAATGAAATAAAAAAGATGTGTATGTGAATCGTTCAAAGCAATACTTTAATAGCAGATGTTAGAATCATCTCAAACGCTCAAACTAAAGAAAGAAAAGCAAGGGAATAAGAACTCAAATTTCAGGATAATGATTATCTCCCAAGAGGAGGCAGATAGATATAAGTCACTGGTAATGTTTTAGATCTTGGGTTGGGTCTTTGAGTGTTCATTGTCCTATTAAAAAGTAATATTGTGTCTGGCTTGGTGCCTTTGGCTCAACGGGCTAAGGCGCCAGCCATGTACACCTGAGCTGGCGGGTTCAACTCCAGCCCGGGCCCACCGAACAACAATGACAGCTGCAACCAAAAATTATCCAGGCATTGTGGCGGGCGCCTGTAGTCCCAGCTACTTGGGAGG
>CAUYON010096968.1:0-12191 GCA_963573935.1 Arctocebus calabarensis
GATATTTTTATCAACCTGATTGACATACCATTCATGATATTTTCTCGTTTACTATATGAAAACATTTTTGATCTGTATTTAGAAGTTTTCTCCTGACCCTTCGAATATGTACCACACATGTGATCTCACCCTTTGTCCCATCTCCCCCCACCCTATCCCTCCCCTTCCCTCCCTCTCCCCTTTCCCCGTCTTCCTTTTGAAACTCTTTCTGGAACGGCTGTCAGAGGTGTCTTCACACCTAGTTTTACTCTTGGTGTCTAACATGTCATCAAAATGTCTTACTTTCAATATTTCTTTTATCTTTAGGTAAGGAAAAAAGCCATCTGAGGCCATGGCAAATGACTAGAGAGGTGTTTCCAATACAGTTATTTGTTTACTGGCTAAAAACTTCCTGCAGGTAGTGCCACATGAGCTGGTGCATTGTTATGATTTTGATGAACAATTTGACAAATTTTTGCAATGTTTTTGTCAGTTTTGTTCATTACTGGCTGCCCTGACTTCTCTTCGTCACACTTGCTCTTCCCTCAGAAAAACATTTTACCCATTTACACATGGTCATTTTCTTCATGGCCTTATCCCCATAAACTTGAACTAACATGCTCCTGATTTCAGTTCCACCCTTGCCAAGTTTAACAAGAAATTTATGTTGTTCATTGCTCCAATTTGAGCTCCAACATTCTCAAGGGTTATGAAATCTTACCAAGTTGTTTACACAGTGCTGCCAAAGAAAGTACACGGTGGCAAGTTCATGCACTTAATTGCTGGACCTAGAAATTTACATTCCTACTAACAATGTAAAATTTCCCTTTCTCGACATCCTCACCAGCATCTGTTATTTTCCTGACTTTTTATTAATAGCCATTTTAATTGGGGTGAGATGACATTTCCTTATGGTTTTAGATTGCCTTTTTCCTGTTGATTAGTGATGTTGAACATTTTTCCATATACCTGTTCACCATTTTTATGTCTTCCTTTGAATATTGTCTATTGAGATCTTTTGCCCATTTTTATTTGATTTGTTGCCATGAAGTGGTTTAAGTACCTTATTAGTGGGGTGAATATATATAGTAAATAGGCCATGATATTGGATTGTTATTGTTCACTTATAATGGCTCAGTAAATCATCTTACACTAGAAACCATTGTTGTGAGAGATCTCACTTGTATGCATTGACCATCTTTATCCTTATGCTGATTCATTAAACTTTTGATCTCATTAAACATTTTTGGTGATTTTATGCAAATGTGTATTCTGATAAAAGAACATTTCTGTATTAGTATGATTTACTGAAAAGTAGTTTTGAGGTAGTTATGTTCCCATGAGCTTACTTAATTCATAGCATAACATGACAAAGCTAAAAGACACTAACAACATCATGAAATCAATGTACCTCTGAATACAATAATGGGATGGGAGTTATGCCTAATTATTAGCTAAAATTAATTGATTTGAGCAGTAAAGAGGTGAGAGCAGTGATTAAAGAGACATAAAAATATCACCACGCAAAGCAATTTTTCATTTAAATTATATTCTTCCATTACTTGTATTTCAAAAACTCTATTTTGTTTGTTTCAAAAGCATACTCCAGCCCTGTCCCTAGAGTGGTAAACCATTCAGGCTCTATATCCTCTTCACTTCTATTCAATCAATGCTGAAAAGCAACACAAAAATCCCGGGAGGGAGGACCCCAGTTGCGAAAGACAGGCTAGTTATATAGCTGGGAGGAAACCCAGGGGATCCTGCACAAAATATTTCATACAAAATACATTTTCCCTATCCACATATAACTTATTCTTTAGAAGGATATTCCTATGGCTTTGTTTCTTATTACTCTAAACATCATGGTGAATTAAACCATTGACATTGCTTTAGAGAAAACTGCACACTATGGGAATTGAAACTCTGAGAATGTATTATCTTCCTGGCATATTTGGTTATTGTTTTCTAATATCTGAATTTCAGTTTCGATGTTTCATATTCAATGTAATTTAGTTTTCAAGAAAACATTATTCTTTTGTATATGTTTGATAGAAATGCCACAATATTCACATATTAAAATTTCAAAGACTTTTTATATATAGGAATGTTCACCCTTTAGTACCATAAGTATGTTGCTTAAGTTAAAAGGCCCTGATAGGGTTAATATATAACTCTGAATGTAGGGCATTTTAATCAGATGCAGATTTTGGATCCTCCCCTACTAAAATGTTGAACAATTTTGGACAAATAAATTACACTTTTTTTCTCTAAAGTATTCCAATTACTCTGTCATATAATTAAAAAGACAGAGACCTAAACATTTTATGATATCTAGCAACACATTCCTCTCAATAAAGTAACTAATGTATTAGAATTTTAAAAGTTGACTATTGTTCTTCGTGTACTAAGAGTTGTTAAATTGATATTTATTTTATGTGTGTGAATGTTTGTTCCAAAACAAGAAATTATTTTTAGTTTCTACATCTGTTTATTGTTTTGAATTATGATTTCTAAGGGAGCAATACTGCTCCAAGTAATTTTTAAAGTTTTTTATTAAAGTATGGTGCATATATGAAAAAGTAGATGTAAGAGTCAAAAATTGTAGATTATTTTTTATTTGAAAGTATGTTGTATTTTTTTCATCTAAGTACTTAAACACGTGAAGTATCTAAGATGTAACCCTCCTCTCAACTTAGGGAGTTAACCTGCCATTGTTTCATGAATGCTTTCAGAAGTCATCAGACTCCTGATACAGAGACAAAGGACAGTTTATTGCTCACAGTAATAGCAGTAAAGTATGGTTTTTGCTATGTTTTTGGAGCTACAATTCTCACAGGGTCATGAAGATAGTCCAGTGATACTTATTAATGCATTGGGTTGTTACAGGAGAAAATTTCTGAACTTACAGAATCCAATCTTTCATAAAGAGGCTAGGCACTAATGTGCTCAAACTTTTCCCTGGAGAAAACTATTTTCTCTATAATGCTAGTCAGCAAAAAAATCCACCATTTATTAAGGGAGATATTGTTCTATCTTCAAGGTTATTTCTGTATTAATATCTCACAAAAAATAGTCTTTGTAAAGGTGGCCAGTCCTCCTCATGACACATGCAAAAAACTGAAAGATAATTGTCTAAAAAGAAGTTAGACAATGTCTCAAGAAGGATTTTAGTAATTTTTTTCCAAATTGAATGTACTATGTAACTAGAAATCAATCAAGTAAAGAACATTCCAACCAGGAATCAAGATGGCCAACTAGAAGCCAGCACCTGAGTTCTGGTGTTGGAAGGCCTAGCCATTGCAATCAGGAGATCAAAGATGTTCAAATGGTGACAGAGGAGTTCAAACTCTCACTCTTTACAGGTGATATTATCTTACACCTGGAAAATCCCAGGGACTCAACTGTAAATCTCTTAGAAGCAATCAAGGAATGCTGCATCATCTTGGGATACAAAATCAGTACCCACAAATCCATAACCTTCATATATGCCAATAACAGTCAAACTGAGAATAAAATCAAATAAAAGATATAATACCTGTAACTTTCACACTTGATCTTAGCCAAAAGGCCGAGAAGCGATAATACATGTAACTTTCAATGTGCATTTTAGTGGTTTCTAATTATTGGCTACTGTGAGCATACAAGAAGTTCTGATCTCTGTATTCAGAGATCATTTGGTGCTGAACGTCTTATCACTACATAAGAAAATAAAATATCTGACAGCAAGAAAAACAGTTTAATGTTCAGTAAACACTGTGACTTTTTTTTCAAGGACAACTGATAAGTTATATGAAATTATCTTTATTTTTGAAGTTTAGCAAATAGTGGTGTAAAAATGATTGTTTTGGCCTATAGCTAAGAGTTGTTAACCAAACATATCTCTGGCAATCCTATTCTGGGACATTTCTTTTTCTGTCTTTAGACAAATGTACAATTGTAAGGAAGGAGAAAATCTTCTCTGCCCATTCTGCATGTTAAGTCTATGGTTACTTAAATAATTGTCACAATATGTTATCAATGCCTATACACAGTAAGGGTATGTGATGGAAATATATGCTTACTGATAGCTTGTCTCTCATCAAAACAGTAATAAAATATCCCTACAGTTAAATTTCATTAATAGAATTGAAACCTTCATGAGAATATTGTGGCGTATACCGGAGACAATGTTAAAGATCCTAAATGTGCAATTTTCAGGATTTATTAAAGTATAATTTGTTAAATTCTGATATTTACAATGAAATCCTCTAAAGATTCTTTTTTTAAAAAAAAACCAAATGCACTTACAGAGTAAAACATAAAACACAGAAGATCTTGTGAAAGATTCTGATATAAATACTAGCAGCCACATATAGACATTGATGTAAATTAAGCATTACTCAGAAACTATTAAAACTTCTGCCCATTTTTGACCCCAGAATCCTGCCAATGAACCAAGTCCATTATGACAAATTTGACCAGACATATTTATTCTAAAATATCTGAAATGGTTCTTTAAAATGAATACTTTATTAAAATGGTGTTATCATTCTTCTCAGGAAAGTATCACAAGAATGTAGAAGGCAGAATCCAATGTTCTGACTTCTATCATGATGCCAGTAGATGATGTAATACATACCTATGTAAGAGGAAAACTCAAATCAATTCAAAGAGGGGGATGGGAATGAGGGAGTGGGGAGAGGAGAGGGGAGGAAGAGGGATTAGGGTGTATGGCCTCTTGAGGGATGGACACAACTATAAGAGGGACTTGACCTTGCAAATGCAAACCGTGTAACCTAATTCTTTGTACCCTCAATGAACCTGAAACAATTAATAAAAAATGGTGTTATCTTAAATTTAAGGACGGCTTTAGGTAACAGCATATGCTATACTCCAGGTCTTGATGGAGCCTGTGCTGGAGTTCTAGTGACCGTCTTGTGATACTTTATGTTTCTGGAGTTTGACACTGATAATAATCAAAAAGAATTTGAAAGAACATAGGATATATTGAGTTAAATGTTAATATATTCATATGCTTTTATATATTCTTTTGAAGAAGCATTGAAATTAAAACTGCTTAATTCATAGTATGCAATTCTTCAGCATCACCTCATTTTCCCTTTGAAACTGGTTTAATCTTAAACAATTTAGCCCTTGGAAAAAATGAACAGATGGTACTTATTGCATTAACAATGTATTTAATTTAGTGTAGTGTGACTTACAGGTTAGATGTTTTTCAATAAATTGTCTTGACAATCCTCATTACATAATAAAGCTAATGGAACTAAAATGATGGTTAATTTGGTCTTGGTCCAGGGGAACATAATAACAAGATTTAAGTAAGTTTTTAATAACTTTTTCCAGAGGTGAGTTGCATTATTTCATATAAGCAAAATATGACTATTAAATACATTTCCTATCATTTCTATGAATGTTATTAAACGGAATTAAAATTAATTGACAGTAAATAATTATTGAGTGCTTACAACTTGTTAGAGAGCCATTATTCTAAGTGCAAGAGATTCAGTGGCACATGAGACACTTTTTTCCTCTTGTAGTAAAGAATACTCTTATTCAGGGAAAAGAAAATCAATGAATTATTACATGAATTATTAAAAATAATATTTTCTAAGCCTTAAACTATATTAATCCTGAAAGGAATTACTATGGCTTTGAACACTATAGTAGTCTTTGGCAAAAACAAACAAAAAAACATCTGTGGAATAGAAACTAGAATAGCCCAGGGAGACCCCCTTTTGATACTGTATATCTTGAAATAGATTTTCACAATAGCTTCTAATTTTGAATAGTTTTTTTTCTATTGTTGGTCCCATTAATGAAAAATTAGAGAACATCATGTTAAGTGAAATAAGCAAGGGAAAGAAAACTTAAATATTGTGTTTTCTTACTCGTGCGAGGAAGCCAAAGAGTTGACCTCAGAGAAGCAAAAAGTAGAACAGAGGATCCTAGAGGCTGGGAGGTAGAGGGACCTCAGGCAAAGGAGATATTTGTTAAAGTAGAAAATTATAGCTTAACAGGAAGACTAGGTTCTTATGTTTTGTAGAACTAAAGAATGATTATTATGAGCAATAACATATACTTTCAAATGGTTAAAAGGAGGATATTTACAATACAAAGAAATGTTAAATGTTAGAGAAAACTGACGTGTCAATTAGCATGATCTGATCACTATACATTGCCTATATCTATCAAAATATTACATGTACCACATAAATATGTACAATTATTATGTGTCAGTTTTTAAAAGGCAATGGCTGTATTGAAGCATTGCATGTACACTAAAAATGTACAAATGTTATGCACCCATAATAATTAAAAATAAAATAAAACTAAATTTAAAGAAAAAATATTCTAAGGATTTATGACTGTCACATAGCTAACGTAATAATCACTTGTAAAATTATAAATACACGTATATGTACTTAAATACTACTCAGATATAAGAAAAGAATTCAGTAACACCTTTTTCAGCAATTTTAATGGCATGGGAGGCCATTGTCCTAATTGAGGCACCTCAGGGATGTAAAACCAAATATTTCATGTTCTCACTTATAAATGGGAGCTAAGCTCCAGGTATGCAGAGACATACTGAGTGGTGCAATGGACATCGGAGACTCAGAAAGAGGGAAGGTGGGAGTGAGAGGAGAGAAGAAAAAACTATCTATTGGGTGTTATATACCCTATTTGGATGAGAGGCACATTAAAAATTCAGACATCACCACCATACAATTCAGCCATGTAATCCAAAACCACTTGTACCTCTAAATCTATTGACATAAAAATCATATAAAATAAATAAAATAAATCCTAAGTATTCCAAGTAAATGCCCATGTACACCACCCTGGTCCATACCTAAAGAGGAGGCATGAAAGAGCTACAACCACCATCAGCCACAAAGGGAGAATTCAGGAAGGCAGATAATAATCCAGGGCCACCATGTCCTTTTCAAAAATTTCAACTCAACTGGTACCTTCTCTGGGTTGTCTGCAGGACCAGGCTTCCAGGAGAATGAAAGAGAGGTAGCTAATAGCAGATGTTAGCAATCTCAGACTATACTTTCCAGGTCAAAGCTACTAGCCTCATGCAGTTATTTAAATTTTAATCAATTAATAAAATTGGAAAGTCAGCATCAGCCCCATTTTAAGTGCTCAATAGCCTCATGGCTGGTGGATATCCTCGATGATTGACAGTTCTATGAGCTAGGGTATTAAGTCAGACATGGAGACACCTGTCCAACTCTTGAATTAAATGGAGCAGATATTTCCCCAACTTCATCAACCAAAATTGAAATCAGATATCAAAATCCAAGGAACAAAATGTGGGCCCTCAGCACCACCTTAGCCCACCTCTGTTCGCCTTTCTAGGGTTGCTTGCACTTGCTCTCAGTTTCCAAGCACTAAAGCCTCTATCCACAGGCTGATGCTACAGCCTCATCTTTGTGGCTCCAACCTCCCTCAGAGCCACAACCTCTGGAGTTGTTTCTCCCTGGCTGCCCATAGCCTGCTGCTACCCTTTCTCAGTGACACAAAACCTGGCAGGCTTCTGCAACAGCTGCTGCCACCATCAATTTTTTTGATATTGCTGCCCACATTAAATCCCTTTCCCCCATCTCCAGTAGGATATGACTACCTAGAGTAGTCTAAATATCCTTTCCCCTAAACCTGTAGTTCTCAGCATCCCAGAACTAGTCCAGAGCAAGCTCAGGCCTGACTTCTCTCACACCAGGGCTCTGCCTCTGTTGGAATGTAAATGTCCAAACCGAAAGGCTCTTGGAGGAGAAAGAAAATGACCCCACCCAATGGACTTGGGGAGGCTTATTGGGGACAGCATTTGGGTGGTCCTCAAAAAATAGGCAGAATTTTCAAAAGTGAAGGTGCAGGAAGAAGCAACTGCGATAGGCTAGGTGGGAACAAAATGTTGGATATGGGAACAGCCAGAGAGAGGGGTTCCCATAAGCAATAAGGCTAGAAGATCACCTGCAGGGTCTGTATTTCATGCCATGGAATATGCCTAACTTGTTGGCTATAATGGCATCCTTCCATCTTCACAAGGTAAAAGAATATTAAGAGCAGGTAAGTGACCTATAATCAGAAGTAGGCTGAGATTGGCCTTAAATCTTTATCTTCTGACCCTTGAAGTAGTAATTGTTTTTGCTACTGATTTTACAATTGCAGATAACTATCCAGTTGATCATGATATCTTCACAATTACCACATTGCAGCTAAATGGAGACATTAACATGGATTCTTTTAGAAAGCTATCCTGGCTGACTCTCATTGACACTTTGAGATGCAATTAATATCACCAAGTGCAAGTGTATGTCAAGGGCTGGGTAAAGTACTTGTAGCACAGCCCGGTTTTGAAAGATTGCTAGTCTTCTCCTGAAGATTACTGACTGCTTAATTGTGTTTCTTTCAGATTGGTCCAACAGAAAATCCAATTGGGAATTTATCATCAGGTAAAAATGCTGCCTTCCTTCTTTTAAGCAAATTGCTTATGGTATTATGTGCTCAGACTGCAGGGGCTTGTTAGAACCAAGGGGAAAGTTGGTCACTTCTGACTGGGGGATATGTATTAATTCTGTATATTTTTCTTGTTCCAATGTGTGACTCCATAGATTAAGTCCTTTTAAGAAAAGAAAAATAGAGCTTGTCATTTCCTATTGTTTCAAAGATGAAATGTAGTCTGAGAAAGATTAAGGGAAGAGGAAAGTTCTTCTGTTTAGAAGACCAAGCCCCTCTCTAACCCAGAAAAGGCTTGATTAGTTCTTAGGCAGGAAGAGAGTCCTAGTTAGAGGCAAGTGTAAAGTACTGTCATTATGCCAGGAAAACAGAAAGAGGGAAACCTTCCCAACTCACCAAAAATGAACTAGCAAGAAAATGGGTTACACCACACCTGGCCTTACTTACTCATTTTTTCTTTAATAAGCATTTTTCAAAATCTTTTCTCAAAGAGATCCAAAATGTTCTTTTATTTAAGCTGAGTTGCAGCTTTCATTTTTTTCTAGTTCTAACTTAAAAGGAACTACATTTTATTTCTATTGCTCTGTAAAATTTACTGAAACTTAGCAACTTACAGCAATGCCCATTTATTCCCCAGAAGTTAATTATATGAGAAGTCTGGCTCAATAAAACCAAATTCCCCCACATACCATCTAGGGCTGCAATTCTCATCTGGACCTCAAGGTCTTCTATGAAGCTCATGTTCAATATTATTGGTAAAATTCAGCTCCTTGCAGCTAGAGGACTAAGGAGCCCAAATGTTAGATAGATGGTCTTCGATTTAAAGTCAACATTGGTGTGGTAAATTTTTCTCATGTTTTAAAACCTCCTGACTTCTTCCGTTCCCATTCTCTGCTGTTAAAAGAGTATTTCATTACATTGAGCCCATAAGATAATCCAAGATAGCCTTCTCCTATAAAACACAACAATTGATCTTCCTAGAACTGCAATGTCCATTTTACCAGGTAACGTAACTTATTCATGGAAATAACACCAGATGGCAGAAATCATGGGAACCAAATTTTATCCTATTACATTTCTAATCATATTTATTTCCTTGGGTTACATAGTTATACATGCAGTCTCTAGTGAAGAGACAGTTTCCCTGGATTACATTTTCTGGGCCCTATTCCTTTTCTTGAGTTGCCCATTATCTACTAGCAATCAATTTCTTATGCAACTGACCCTATACACAAGAGGAAGTATAATTATTGGGAAAAACAAGAGTTTTTGTTGGTTTCCAAAATACTAAAAAGGTTCAAATTGCATCTTGTGATGCTTATCTTATACGACTTTTAACTTCACTGTTAATATTAAAACACAGAGATTTTATCATGGTATATTCCTTCAATGGCTAATTTCTTTTCTTTTCTTTTCTTTTTTTTTTTTTTTAATTGTTGGGGATTCATTGAGGGTACAAAGAACCAGATCACATCGATTGCATTTGTTAGGTAAAGTCCCTCTTATAATTGTGTCTCACCCCCGAACGGTATCTCACACACCATGACCCCCCAACCCCTCCCACCTTCGCTCTCTCTATTCTTCACTTCCCCCACCCCCCCACCATGTACTAAGTCATTAATTGTCCTCATATCAGAATTGAGTACATAGAATTCTTGCTTCTCCATTCTTGTAATGCTTTACTAAGAATAATGTGTTCCACTTCCATCCAGGTTAATACACAGGATTCAAAGTCTCCATTTTTTTTTTTTTTTTTTGAGACAGAGCCTCGAGCTGTCACCCTGGGTAGAGTGCTGTGGCATCACAGCTCACACAGCAGCCTCCAACTCCTGGGCTAAAGCAATTCTCCTGCTTCTGCCTCCTAAGTAGCTGGGATTACAAGTGCCCACCACAATGCCCGGCTATTTTTTTTTTTGGTTGTAGCCATCATTGTTTTGGGGCCCAGGCTGGATTTGAACCCTCCAGCTCAGGTCTATGTGGCTGGCACCTTAGCTACTTGAGCCACAGGCACCGAGCCAGTAAAAAAGAGGAGTCTCCATCTTTTTTAATGGCTGAATAGTATTCCATGGTATACATATATCACAGCTTCAATGGCTAATTTCTAAACACTTTTATGCTCCATTAACATGGCATTTCTATTTCTGAATCTATATTATTTGTCTTTCAAGGAAAATTTCAAAGGAAACATAAAAATGTTGGACTGATGATAGATTTAAAAAATGTCAGCATGACAGTAAAAAATATATAAAGTAGGTCTGGCCAAATATACCTTATATTTTCATTAAAAGCTCTATCTTGCTAACCATTACTCTAGTTTCCAGCCAATGCTGTAGCTAAAAAAAAAACAAGTACTCAAGAGAATATTTCTTTGCAATTTCAATATATTTTCTCTATTTGGAAAAAAAGTATTAAACATCAAATGTTTTCAATCAGTATATTAGATTGTGAGTATATATATATATATATATTTGTGTGTGTATATACATATACTCAATATATACTCACATATATATATATATGAATATAAATTTGGTTGGATAATGGAACTAAAGACAACTTAAAAAACCTTTTAAATATTACAAACATCTTCCCAACTTGTAGGAATTCTCTGTTTCCCAAGCATCAGTAAACTCCTGAAGCAGAAATACTGTGGAAATAATAGTGATTTAAACACATCATGGTATATTGACCTCTATACAACCTGTATTCATCTGAATGGCTGTTAAAGTTGACAACCACAACCAGAGCCCAACAGTCAAAGTGTTTGCCTCTTTACAGTAAGGCAATGCCACTAAATCATATAAATATAATCATACAATTTTAATGGAAGATGAAATCGGTATAAAATTTGAACTGTCACTATTGCTAACTACCTTTCTTTATCTAACAAATATTTGCTTCTGTCAAAACATAAGTAGCATACAATGAGGACACTTATTTAAAGAAGGCCTGATTTATTTTCATTCCTGCCCGTCTTTTTTACACATAATGACTTGAGGATTTAAGAAGAATAAAAATGTCAAGCAAAAGCTACTTTGTAAATTCTCTTAGTGAAATAACATCTAATCTTTATTATATTTTCTAATAAAATAAATAAAATTCATTACAAATACTATTTCTAAGAATATGTTTAAAAAGAGAATACATAACGTAAATAGGCTTGCCTATAATTAACCTCATTGGAGCCTATGGTTATAGTCTTGAAGCAAATTACTGTGGAAATTTAGAGTATTAACATCAACTTTCTAAAACTTACTTTTATAAGAGAAGGTAGTGCACAAAATAGTGTCATATACTATTTTTTTTAAAGGTGATTTTAAGCCCTATAAAATTAAGGCATTCTTTAGTAATATTCTGAGGAAAAATATTGAAAGAAGGAAAGACTTTAGGCAGAGAGTGGTGTCTCATGCCTGGAATCCTGGGAAGCTAAGGTGCATGGATCTCTTTAGCTCAGGAGTTGGATAGCAGCCCGAGCAAGAATAAGACCTCAGCTCCAAAAATATCATGGTGCTGGGGTGGGCACCTCTAACCCCAGCTATTTGGAAGGCTGAGGGAAGAAGATCTCTTGAGCACTCTTCAACAGGACTGAGTCATGAAAGAAAGAAAGAAAGAAAGAGAGAGAGAGAGAGAGAGAGAGAGAGAGAGAGAGAGAGAGAGAGAAAGAGAGAAAGAGAGAAAGAGAGAAAGAGAGAAAGAGAGAAAGAAAGAAAGAAAGAAAGAAAGAAAGAAAGAAAGAAAGAAAGAAAGAA
>CAUYON010096969.1:0-16127 GCA_963573935.1 Arctocebus calabarensis
CCTGTTTAGAAGGCACTTTAAATCGCAAACTTGGGCTAAGCAGAAGCTTTCCCAGGAAAGCGCTTGTGGCTGGGATCACTCCTTAAGTGGCTATTCATTTACCCAGTGTGCCAAAACTGGGCTCACCCAAAGCCCCGAGGGCTAAGGCTTCAAGGCGTCTCAGTCCCCGCCTTTAGGCTGCTCAGTCACTAGATTACTTGCTCCCGCCCGATGGTTGTTCTGCGACCCTGAGGGTGGAGCTTGCCGGGGCAGTTCTTCTACAATGGCTCCACACAGCCCACAACCAAACCCTGGAAGCTCTTTCTGGCTCGGCGGCTCAGTCTGGAGCCCCAGACAACACTCAAATACCTCCACACTCTTGCCCAAGTTCTCTCACGGCAGTTCAACCGAGTGCCAAGTCCAAAAGAAACCCAAACAGCTCACAGGTAAGGCCTTTCCAGTTTGCAATCTCACTGGTGCTGTAGTCACAGCTGCCGGCAGGATTAGACCGAACGAAAACACACAACCACTTGCCAGATCTCCACTGCTTGCCTTCCTCAGGGGGTCCAGAAGTCTCATGCTGTCTCCCTGTGTCCCCAAAGGGATGTTTCTGGGCAGATCTTGCCAGCCAGAGATACCTGAAGTCTTCTCTCCCCAGTCTCACCGAGCCCAGTTACAAGGAAGCTGTTACTCGGCAACCATCTTGCCCCTTAGGGGATATTTTAAATCTCCCTACAAAGCAAATCACAAAGCAGTGGCTTGCAAAGGACCTTGGAAGAGTCACCAGCCAAGTCTCCTCTCTATTGGCGCAGGCACTGAGCATCAGAGCAGAGATGTGACTTGCCCAGGGTCTCTCAGTTAGCAAATGATAACACCAGGAAGACTGTAATCCAGGTCTTCCAGCTCCAAGAACAGTGCTCTGTATAAGTGAGAATGCTTTTCTGTATGTGTGTTTTTAAGAACTTCAAACAAAAAGTTTAAATATTTTCCTTTGATTTTGATTATTTATTCCCTTTTGTTAGTCTCTTTCACCATTGCTAAGTGCACGTCAGTCCCTGAGCTAAATTTACCTCCCTCGTGGCCAAATTATCACAGGAACATTCCATTTATTTAAAAATAGTTGTATTGTAAAAGAAAATACAAGTGGAAAACGTTGCCAACACTGCAACATTCCAAAAACATAATGCTCACCATTTCCATGCCTGCAGAAACACCAAGAGCAAAGGTATTGCACCTGGAAGCAATAGGGGTCTCCCGTGGTTAGGAAGTGGTGGCAGGTAGCCGCATGTGCACTTGGGTTTACTGGAGTATCAGTTTAGTTTTTTTGCCATCAGAGTTACAGGTGATTTAAGAAATAGCTGTGTCAGGGCAAGGCACAAGCCTGAGGTAAGGGGTGGTGAAGGTTGAGAAGTAGTCACCATCACACTGAAATGAAAGAACATGCCCAGTGTTTTGTTCTGCCAAGATTTCAGTTATACTTGATTTCTGTCCTCCATGATCCCAAGGATTCTAATGGTGGGGAAGGATTTTTACCCCCTCTTGACTCTTGAGGGTGGCTCTCAACTCTTTATTTAGTATTATTATTATTGTTACATAGGTGAGTACATTAATGCAATCATGGGGTACAATGTGCTGGTTTTATACCATTTGAAATATGTTCATCAAACTGGTTAATGAGACCACATCTATGGTGCATTTTACAAGGGTACATGTTAAATTTACTAAGTATATAGTATAAATGTCTGAACACAATAACTAAGAAAATGCGGTGAAGGCTATGTTAACCAGCTCTCAACTCTTGAGACCGAAACTTCAGTGTCAGTGTTGAGAGAGAGATTTGTTAATTTGTGGACCCATCCATCCACACAACAATTTTTTTTACTGAACAACACAATATAATGTCTATGCAGCCGTTTCTGCTCTTGATTTTTATGTGACCTGAGTTAGGGAGGAAAGAATTTTTGTGGAATAGGGGTAATGGCAATTTACTTTGCTTGGGTAAAGATACAATTTGGCCTATTAAGTAGGCAAAGATACCCATCCAGTAGTGAAGCAGGTCACGGCACCTGGCTTGGAATAGGGATGATCTCCCAGTCCTGAAGGAATAGGAGCTTAGCTATTAGAAAGAGGCAGGGTCTTGTCAGGCTAGAGGAGCACCAGGTCTCCTCATGCAAAGGCTCTTTTTTTTAATCCAGAGAAATATTGTTATGCTCATCGAAAACAACTTCTCTTAGAGTGTTTCACTGGAACCTTTTCATCAAGGCTATTTATGTTCAGCCCCCCCTCTTCTCAGTAGTAATCTCCAAGTTTCTCTCTATAATTCAAAGTAGAGTACTTTAGTTGTAACCCAGATGATTTTTATGGCTCCAAACCAGAAGTTGCAAAGTAGCAACCCTCTAGCCTGATTACAACCTACTGACAAATTTTGTTCTGCACGCATCCTGGGGTTTTAAAAAAAATTGAATTATTTGCAAGTATTTAAATATTATGGAAATATAATATTTATAAAAATTCAGATTCAAAGCATATCTTTGAAAAAATCAAAGCCACAGCATTTGATCTGCACTCTGACAAGGCTACCATGTGGCAAAGTGTCACTGCTGCTTTGAGAAGATACATACTCTTTTGTCACTGCAAAGCCTGGGCCTTTAGCTGTTTGCCTGTCTGATGCTTCCCCAAATGATGTGTAGGCCAAGCATGTATTTCTAAGGAAAGGAGAAAGAAATATTGTCATCATCATGGTGATGATAAAGTAATAACATAAAAAAATTACAAAACAATCCTCCTCTTCTATTCAGAACTAACCAGACCCTGTGACATTTAAAACTCTACTTGCCATTTAAACCTCAAAAGAACTCATTGTACCCCAAAAGGTTTGTTTGTTTGCCCAAGGTCACATAGCTTCTGAATGGCTGAATTAGGGTTTGAACTCTGATCTGTCAGATTATAAAGGGTGTGATTTTTATTTTAACACCATACTGCCTCTCAGAATTACACCTCCCTCCTAGATAGTTCACCCTGAATTTGAGGCCTCTAAGAGTCCGTGGATGCATACAAGAATCTGGGGCTCTCTTGCCACTGGTTTCCAGTCTCTATCAAAAGAGAAATAAGAAGCATGTTTATCACTGGAGGCCCCTTCTCTCATCTCCTCCAGCTCAGGGACCATTCTAGGGGCTAATGCACATAGTCATTCCCTGGGTAAAAGGAGCTCTTGTGAAAATGTGTTCTACTGAGTTAATTTGATGCCACATTAAAAGCTTTACAAAGGAACATTTTAATGTGAGGAAAGAGCCATTGTTCCACTTTTTTAAATATAATATCTTCACCTGTACACATAGTTATTTAAAAAAATATTTCCTCTTTTTGGAATTATTTATCTTATTTATTTATGTTATATTTCGTCTTTTTCTTGATCCCAACCTTGAATTAAGCCTACTGCTTTTAAAATCCAGAATATTATTGATTTACTATTTTTTCTTTGCCATTAATCTCTTTTACTTTTGTTTCTTTTCTTTCTGATTTCTCAAAACCTTAAACTAATTCCTTTTGCTTTTCTCCTTCACCTGTTGAAGACTCTGGGAATATATTTCTTAAAGTTTCTGCTACAGTTTAGATATTTGACCCTCTAAACCTCATGTTGAAGTTGATCCCTGATGTTGGAGGTGGGGCCTAATGGGAGGTGTTGCGTCATAGGGGCAGATCCCTCATGAACGATGTGGTGCTGTCTTCATGGAAATGAGTGAGTCCTCTTCTTGCTCTCTTAGTTCCTTCAAGAGGTGGTTATTTAAAAAGAGCCTCCTCCCCTCTCTTTGGTTTCCTCTCTCACCCTGTGATCTCTGCATACACTTCCTACCGATTGCTTTACACATGAGTGGTAGCAGTTCGACACCCTCACCAGGGCCAATGCTGGTGCCATGCTCAGTGTACAGCTTGCAGTACATGTGCCAAATGAGCCTGTTTTTTCAGATAAATTCTCCAGCCTCAGGTGTTCCTTTATAGAATCAGAAAAATAGACTGAGATAGTTTCTTCTGTACATTCAGCTCTGGGAAAATAAATGCCCCTCCTAGCAAAATATTCTTCTGCTCTGTTTGAGGATTCTTGTGGTGATAAGCAATATAAACTGATTCTGTTCATCTAAGTTCAAAAGGATGGATTATGGAAAGGATGGGGCTCAGTGACAGCAGTATCACCTGCTTTTTTTTTTTTTTGAAAAGTACTTTTTGAGTGACTAGAACCAAACAAAGCTGAAGGCCCAGGCACCAGAAAGCACATGTGCCAGAGCACCTTTGAGTTCCTCAGATGCAGATGTGCATCAATCTGGCAAAACATAACCTAGCTCCAACCATTTCAAGTAGAATCAGGAGCCACCTGAAATTCAAGCCCCTATTCTGTGTCTCTCTGTCTTCAGTCAATTTTCAAATTTCCAGAGAAGGGAATCTGGCCTGGACTCAGTGCCTCTATTATTGAATTGATAAGACGTAGCCAAGGGTCAGAGCAACTAACACAGTCATAGCCATTGGGGATTTCTTAAGGATGCTGCACACATCTTTGAGCTTGGCGCCAGGTCTGTAAGATTTAGGGGTATTTATTTATTTATTTATAACATAAGGCTTCAGTCCATATGACAGTTTATTTTATTGAATATGTATAGCTTATATATATATACACATATATAGAATATGTATTGAAGTGCATAGCTTCTGAAATATAGTTAAGTCATTTGATGGAAGAGTTTGGTTTTCTTTTTTTGAGACAGAGTCTCACTTTGACACCCTTGGTAGAGTGCCATGGCGTCATAGCTCACAGCAACTTCAAACTCTTGGACTCAACCAGTCCTCTTGCCTCAGCCTCTTGAGTAGCTGGGACTATAGGTGCCCACCACAATGCCCAGCTAGTTTTCTTTGTTTTTTTGTTTTTAGGGATAGGGTCTCACTCTTACTCAGGCTGGTCTTGAACTCATGAGTTCAAACAATACACCCGCCTTTGCCTCCCAGAGTACTGAGATTACAGATGTGAGCTACCATACCCACCTTGATGGAAGATTCTTAAAACTTACATTCCAGAATTTTAGTTGGATAGAGATTCAGTCTGAGAAATCCCATATCTTTTTCTGCAATAGGATATAATTTGTTAAGGCAGTATTTGTTCAAATCACGTGGCTAAAATTCTGCTATCTTTGTGGTATTAGTTAAATGTGGGAGGACGATACAGAACAGGCATGTCTAAGAAATATCTTCTTAGTAAATGGATATGATTTTGCTACTGCCTGCTGCCTGTGAGAGGCTTGTTTTACCTTGAGTCATTCTTCTGCTCCCTGGACAGTGAACTGGATCTTTTATACTTTGGTGGGTGCATCTGATAGGTTGGAAATGCTCAGAAGTTAATGCTGATAGACAAGCCATGGAAAACCTCTGTCTTGGTTCATACTAAAATCTTTTTGTGCTAGGACAAGATGAACCTTCTGTTGCAAACATGAGCCTCCTCTCTTCTTCAGCCAATAGTTCACCAGGGTTCAATTTCTTAATGGATTCCAGCAAGATTTTTTTGTGGGGCTATAAGAAAGAGGTTTCTGGTTTGCATCCTGGAGGAATATGTACCAGCACTGGAATCAGCACCCACCTGGACTCAAGCCCCAGACCAGCTTCTAATCTGGTTCCGATTTGGGGGTACTTGGCAGCCTGCCTTTATTGTTCCCAAGTATTGCCTCCATTCCTTAATTCAGAGCTCGCATCTCACCTCTTCCATCAACCTTCCCCAGGCTGATGAGAAATCAGTCCCATCTGTACCCCAAATCTGGAACATAAGACCCTTTTATTCTCCCACTCAAACAAATCTGTCAGATACAGGCACTTCTCAGTTGTCCGTCCTGATAAAGGAGTGTGTTTCTGCAATTGATGTGTTACTGCGTCTAGTCCATTGAGACTTTTCCCCTCACAGAGAGGTGTCTGACATGAGAAATAAGTGGGTTGGACACTAAGAAGCAGCAGGACAGGAAGGCCCACCAAGGGCACAATCCGCATATTGTGAGGGTGGGTTTTCCCTGAATCTCTGACATCTACTGTCTGAAAACTCTCATTTTTCTTTCTTGTTTTAGATTGATGGGCAACTTCTGAGAGGGTAAAATAAGTCACTTGAATAATGACTAATAATACTTTAATATAAAACAAGAGCTCAGTTTTTGACTTTTGAAGAATATAAGACAGTAAGTTTTTAATGCACCCATTAGCATCCACTTTCTTCCCTTCACTTTTTCAACTCCAGTAGTTGTATTTGTTGTTGCTGTTATAACTAATAACAGTAGTTGCTGCTCCCATTATTAAACTCCTCAGAGCTGGGCGGTGCCTGTGGCTCAAAGGAGTAGGGCAGTGGCCCCATAAGCCGGAGGTGGCGGGTTCAACCCCAGCCCTGGCCAAAAACTGGAAGAAAAAAAAAAAACCCACTCCAAGAGCTTCTCATCCTTTCACTGATTCCTCACCACAGCTCTTGGAGGTATGATTGGGACTGTTTTACAAATGAAAAAGCCAAAGCCTGGAGAGGTAAAGCAACATGGGCAAAGTCATGCAGCTGACACATGGCAGAATTTGGATTTGAATGCAGATCTCTGGAGCTCCAAGGCTACATGCTGTGCTACGCTTCACTATACCATGCTACGCCATGTACAATACACCATGTGGCTGGCTCCATGCGTGCCCTGCTCAGTAAAAGAACAGCTAGTGCAAACACATGAGGCTTTGTTCTGGTTAAAACAAGACCACAGGACCATCTAGGGGTAGGGCAAAGACATCATTGCCCTGCATGCCCAGATAACCAACCATTTGGCCTATGTTTACTTTTATGTGTGTACTTAATGACACAGTTCCATCTTTGTATTCCTTGTGTTAATTACTTGTGTGTCTGTTGTTTTTCTGCCTTTTTGTAATTATGATGAAATAGAACATGCAATTTACCATTTCAGCCATCTTTGAGTGTCTAGTTCAATGTCGTTAGATACATTCACATTACTGTGAAGCCATCACTATCATCATTTCCAGAACATTTTCCTCTCCTTAAACGGAAGCTCCATACCCATTATTAACCAACAGCTCCCACTCCTCCCTCCTCCCAGCCCCTGGTAACTACCATTCTACTTTCAGTCTCTATGTAATTAACTATTTTATGCACCTCACATGGTGGAATTGTACAATATTTGTCCTTTGTGTCTGATTATTTCACTTAACATAATGTCTTGAAGGTTCATCTATATTATAGCATGCGTCAGAATTTCATTCCTTTTTTTTTTGAGACAGAGCCTCAAGCTGTCACCCTGGGTAGAGCACCATGGCCTCACAGCTCACAGCAACTTCCAACTCCTGGGCTTAAGGGGATTCTCTTGCCTCAGCCTCCCAAGTAGCTGAGACTACAGGCGCCCGCCACAACGCCTGGCTAGATTCCTTTTTAGAGATGAATAATATTCCACTGTATATAGCACACTTTGTTTATCCATTTGTTCATCAATGGATACTTGGGTTGTTGGGGTATGGGGTTGGGGTTGGGGTGTGGGGGGATTCCAGTTCCCCAAACCTAGACCTGATTTGATTACTCAGCTGAGCTAGAAAGTTCAACTGAGGCACAGCAGTAATTGAAAGCAAAAGTGAGTGGAAACTGAAGATAAAATTGGAGCGTACAGGTAGTGTGGACAGAAGGCAAAAGTAACCTGCGCAAATTTGAGTGTAACAAACAGAGATTTTTATTTAGGAAGAACAAAGAGAAAGTTTGGAGCACCTCTAAAACGAGTTGGAAGTGGGTCCCTCTTCTGAAGGAGCAGCAGTGAGCAAGATGATAGGCAAAGGCCTGCAGGGGTATAAATGATCTCTTTGTTTGAAACTGGTTGCAAATCTTTTGTTCCCCTCTCTGTGCCTCCAGGCAGTATTGCCCTTTTCTATTACACATTGATTGTCTTTTATTATTGGTATTGGTGATCTAGGTTACTCCATATCCACATTCTTATGGGCCTTCCTGATTTTTTGTTCTGCAGGCCAAGCTTTCTTCTCATCTGCCTTGAACTCTGTTTCTTAGGGTCCCTTTTTAATTTCTACCTTTTGACTGTTATGAATAATGCTACTGTGAATATAAGCATTCAAATATCTGTTCAAATCCTTGTGCATTTAATTTTGGTGTGTGGGGGGCAGGGACACCATACTGTTTTCCATAGCACCTGCACCATTTTAACTTCCCACCAGCTCTGCCCCCTACTTCTCGTTTATAAAGCCCTCCCAAGCACAGAAAGCACAGCTGGTTTACCCTTTAGTAGCTATTACAATACCATTACCATAAAGGGTGCTGATTAAAGGCATTGCTCATGGTAATGGAGACCCTGACACTGAAACTTCTTCAGCTTCTCCAGATTTAGAAATGTTTGGCTGGGGAATTCCTCTGCCCTGCATTCTTCCTACCATTTTACTCTCCTGCTCCCAAGCTCAGAAAATAACCATGAAAATAGTGAGATGGTGTCTGTAAGAAAGAAATAAAAGTATAACTGTATAACTGTACCTTTCTGCACACCAACAAGGTGCTTCAAAGAGCAGCATCCTGCTAATCAATGCCTCGTTGATTTATGATTGCAAGTACATGCTGGCAAGCTGTCCACATCTGTGATTTAAATGACTGCCTACACAATGGAGCCCTTTCTTCTTAATATCTAATTAGATACGAGGGCTGGCAGTGTAGTCGAGAAAAAAGTTATGGCTAAGACGGTTCTAATATTGCAAAAGAAGTTAGCACTGGTGGAGCTATCAGATAAACATTGAGTGCAGGAATGCGACCTTGTGGGTCTACACACTATAAGGCAGCAACATGTTTGTATCCAGCGGTGGACTCTGCACTTCACATGAGAAGGTAGAACCAATGGAACAGGCTGCTTGGGTTCAGGACTTGAGACAGAATCAGGCCTCAGCTGAGCCTCACTTATATAACTCTACCAGGGTCCCCTGGTACTGTACTCTTGAATACTTTGGGTGCTGAAGCTGCCAATTTTCCTACTTTTGTAGAATTGTGGAGGTTCCCCAATAGAATCTGATTTGCAAATACTCCATTCACATGCTTTCCAAATGTTTTCATTTTGCCTTTGACTGAAAGGAGGTCAGAGCTGAGCGGGGATTTGATCCTGGAACTCACTCTCTTTTTGCCTCCCTCCTCTACCCAGGCTGGCCAGAGGAAGCAGAGAGAGGTACTATTTGTATGAAGCCTGTGTGCAAGTTAGCACACTCTGGAATTGACGGTGCATCATTCCGGGTTTTCTTCTTCTTTCTGATACTGCATGGTACAGATCAGACGTTCACACTGGGGTCACAACTGCTGACTTTTGGCAGGGCTTGGCGAGAAGGTTGTCTGCAGGGCTGGGCTGCCCAGATGTGAGCTGTGTTTGGGCTGCACTCAGTTTGTTTCCTTTCTCTCCTCTCACTCCTCCCTTCCCCTCCGTTCTGCCAACCGCTACCGGGGATGTTTTTCCCTCTGTTTAAGGTAATAACCGAGTCAATGCTGAAGCCAAGCTACAGGAAAGCATTGAAAATAAATTTGCAGGAAGGTTGTTTTTATGTTATCAGACAAAGCCTTCGGATATTTTTGGAAGTTTTTGTCTCCCAAGAAGCCGTCCTTGGGAGTACCTTCCTCTCCTGAGCACCTCTAACTTGGTGCCGAGAAACAGAGTCAACTTGATGGCAATGTGCTGGGTTAGGTTTTAAAACAGAATGCTTCCAAAACCATTTCTCTAAACAGTGTGCTCTCACCATGAGCAGCCGATGAATCCACGAGGTGCCACGCGAGCTCTTTTGAGAATACACACTGCTTGCCCCAAAGTCCTCTAGTATATTAGGTGGCCCAGGGGAGTAGGGACGATGTTCTTGTAAGAGTTTAGAATCCCAATTCTGCCATTTTCTAGGTATGCGACATCAGAAGTTGCTTTGGTTTTGTCAACTGCTTTGTCACCGAGTTTGTTGTACAGGTTTCATGAACTCTGGAAACAGCTGACAATCCCTGACCAGAGGAGGTGCTTCACAAACATCACGATTCTTTCCCCTTCTGTATTTATTTGCTACCTCTTCTTGACATTGGCTTTGACGAGTAAGAATTGTCCATTGCCACAGTCTGTAATTTCCTAACATAATTGCTCACTCTTCAGAATGATTGTGGCTGACAGTGTTTATTTCCTGCCTTCCTGCCAGCTCAGATACAAATGCCATTCCTATGCCATAAAACAAAAGGCACCGTGGCCTTCAACTGTGAAGACTACATCGTACTAAGACAAACAGCTGCTCTTATCTTAGAGAAAAAGGCAAATAAACCAGCCAACAATGAATAACCCGTGTCAACCTTGCTCTTAACACACTCACTAGAAAGAATTTAAAAATTGATGTTGGAAATCATCTGAGAACTCAATGCCCAAATGTTCTGGGGAGCAACAAGTTCATAAAAATTCTCATCCTAACAAATGTGTTTATCTGCCCTTTGATATGTATCCCAGTAAGTGATTCATTATAACATATCTGCATCTACAGAAAGTAGTTCAACTTTAAACTGTGGAGTTTTAATGTTGAAAACTGGCGCAAAGACTAGGCCATCACTATGCCAGAAATACATTTGAAATAGCAATGCTTAAAATCTTACAATCCATGGTCAGTATGTTTTTCTATCAAATACAATATTTGCAAGATAACTTATAGAACATGGGGACTTTTGATTTAGACTCACATAGATGTATTGAAAAGAACACATTGCAGATTTTTAAAATATGTACTAATTTTGTCAAATGACAAGCTTTATGTACACTATCTGCAGAAGAAATGTTTTACATGGTGCAGAATAGCCAAACTATGATTGTGCTGTGAATATAAAAATTTAAAATCCCCCCCCCCTTTTTTTTTTGCTCAGGATCCACCCTGAAGCAGTAAATTTAGGGGATCAAAGCAGGTGATTTAGATACCTTTAGGGGAATGAAGAGATAGCATACATATATAAGCTTTCTGTGTTAAGGTAACTCTTTTCAACTAGTTTGGGGAAAGTAACTAAAAACTGGTAACTGCTATAAAAATACAGAGTTTAAAGTATTTCTAAATTTAAATATTCCTGTTCCCATATGACTTAGTCCTACTCTCGAAGTAGACATGTGCTGAGTGTTGAATTCTGTCATATTTGAAATGTACAGTTTCAGTTGGATTTAAGCTAGGGCCACAATAGGAAAGAATAAAAACTCATTTCTATGTATGTGAGATTTCTTAATCTTTCTGATAGGGAAAATGTACACAGTCATTTTTATATCAGAACCTTTAAGTGAATTTGTTTTTGTCTAAAATGAAAGAAGAAATGGTTCCTTTTGCCATCATCAGAAGAGTGCAGGAAAATGATTCAGCAAAATGTCACTGATTATCCTGAACTCACAAGCCTAGCATTAGAAAGGCTGGCCAAGTTGATACCTGTCAGCATTTTCCCAGTCCAATCCAGTCCTACATTCAGCAGCTAGAACTTCATCTGGCTCAGGAGATCTGGGGCCCATTAAAAACCATCCAGTTCACTTTTCTCTTAGGACTTGGTGACTCCTGTATGATTGTTTCATTGCTAATTCTGATTAATAAAGAATTCAAATCCCTGGATTCAGGAGGCTACTGGGGCTAATTTTCCTTCAAAAATAGAAATTAAGGATTGTTGCTCATTAAAATAGATTTTGAATATTCCCTATACCAAGATGGGTTGCTGAGCACCCACTTGCTTTCACTCATCCAGTTGGCATATCAAAACATTCATGGGAGTGGACGTGCCCACAGAGAAAACCGAACCCTAAGCTCTTATCCTGCCTCCTGAAAAAGATGTCTTTCCCAGGACCCCAGGATTTAGAGAAGCGACTATTTTGTGATAACAAATACAGTTAGTGATTGTATTTACTCGTTCGTACATACTTGAAAGTCATCCCTGAATTGACTCTGGATAAGTGGCCCTAGAACTAGAGACCTAGGGAAGGGTATTTTCAGAATTCCAAGCATTCCTCTCTCATTTGACTCAACTGCAGAGGACATGATTTGTTACTCCACAGCAATTCCAGGTAAATTTTCTTTTATTTTTCCCCCATTTCTAATAGCATCCTTAAAAACTCCCAGAGGTCATTTCCCAAAGAGCCAACCAGGCTTGCTGCTATTACACTGGCTACTTTAGCAACGTAGAGGGAAGTTAGGAAACCATTCCCCACTGGCATTCCATCTGCTCTGACCTAAAGGACAGGAGGTTTATTTTATAGTATTGGAATTGTGACAAATTCAGGGAAGCTGAAATGACCTAAGCCTTTGCAAACTTGACCCTGTCTCTCAAGCTGTGGGACATCAAGTCTACAGATGCCCAGATCCCTAAGGCATATTTTATACCTTCAGATGCATTTTACTTATACATTAAGAAAATACTTCCTATTTGACTACATTCCCCCCACCCAAAAAATAATCAGCATACATGGTCTGACACTTATAGAGACTATAAAATAGAATATTTGAAAATATAATTGTCCCTAAAATTCCAGGCTCTATGGGCAGAGTTGTTAATATGTTAGAAAATATATGGATCTTTTTATATAAGCTATCACCTCAAATCCTTACAACAAGGATAAAAAATAGATCTGATTATCGTCTTACAATTCATGAGAAAACTGAATCTCATACCGAGAGTGTATGATATATTCAAGCAAGTGGAAATAAGTCATCACACCCAAGTTGGGCTGTTTTTGCTTCCACGCCATTGTGCTATTTGTCCTATCGTTTAGAACTCGTAACACAGTGGTTCTCAACCTTCCTAATGCCACATTGTATTTTCATTGTTAAAAAGGGGTCACTACCCACAGGTTGAGAACTTTTGGGATTCTGAGTGTAAGTAATGGGCAGGAAGTAACCAGAGAAGTGATTCTGTGGATAAAACATGGAGATACCACACTATGGTCTTGTTAATAAGTGTAACATTTCCAGAGGGGAAATATTACTCTTAGCAACTGAAAGGTGCCTGGCAGACCTTTGGGTCATGTCATGGCTCCATTGGTTCTGTGACAGAGTAAAGATGTTTAAAAAAAGAAAGAAAGAAAGAAAGAAATTTACTATCCCATTCAAATGTTTTATGTTATACCTTATTCCTCTAGGGGATAAAAATCTTAGACTAACAACATTTAGTTTCTCAAGCTGATCTGAAAATTTGCTGGCTTGTACATGTGTTTGAGCCATGTGGGACAGAAGTTTGAAGTTATTTTACAGATGATGGTTTTGAAAAAACTCTGCTTTTGATCAGTTCTCTCCAGGATTTACCCTAAAAAAGCCTAATATGGGCAGACAAAAATGGCAATAGAGAACATAGTCAGGAAAAAGGCAATAAACATACCAGCTGAGGATGTCTTTGGCAGATGTCAGAGCAGAACTCTGATAGCATTGCCTAAGAAGCTTCTCATTAATACAAAGTACTATGTTTGGGAAAATAATCAGGAAAAGGTCCTGAGAGCCAAAAAATGGCACAAGCCCTCTTGACTTTGGAATCTGAGATGTTATCCTGAGGGATAACAGGATCAGAATTGTTCGGGGAATGTAGATACAACTTTTTTCACCTTTCTCTTCCTTCATCTTAAGCCTTGACATACAGATACAGCCAGCATACTCTTGCTTTTGAAATATTGACTTCAGAGAACATATTCAGTCATATAAATAAGAGTTTGATTGTGTGAAGGATTTTACTGAAATTTTAAACTCTTTCAATGGAAGCTTCCTCAAAGTTCTTCAGAGCTCCAGGAGTGAGTAAGCTCCAGAATGGCTACTTTGTAGGGACTGACTGACAGACACATTCCATCCAGTAAGATCTGCATTTGTACCAGGGCAGAAGACCAGCTGCTATCCTCCCTTCTCAACAAAGGACTCTTGTGTTTAAACAAAAACTATATACTGTATGCCCAGCAGCAGAAGGAGTCTGAACAGTGATGTCAAAGTATACCATGATGTCACCACGACTCACAAAGAATTACAGTTAATGCCATGTGAAGTGAGGCCAAATTCAACACTTTCCCTCTTGGGTACTTCACAGTATGAGAGACAGAAGCAAGGCCAGAGGTCAGGCCTTTGTATAATTTTGTTTCACATTCTCCAGACACCCTAATTTGGAAGTGGGGAGCAGCGGAGAAGACAGCCTATTAAGGAAAAGTCCCTGCACCATCTGCTGTGAATGAACTCTAGTGTCTGTGTGCACAAATATCTATACAGGGTTCAGTCTTAGGATTTCTGCTGAAGACTACTAGATAAACAAATTTAACTAAAAACAATATGCCAAAAAAATCCAGATGTTTTAGCAATAAATTTACACTAGAATTTGGCCCAGATCCTGAAATAAATAAGAAGGAACAAAATCAACCAGACTGGGAATGCCTGAGAGTTTTAATACATGTTACAGATAAGACTTACTTGTTCTCTTCTTCTCTTTTAGGATATTTACCCAGGCATTATAGGGATTAAATCCTTGACCTCAATAAAAGCAATACAGGAACAATTCTTTTAAGTATCCACAATATGATGAATTGATAGCTCTTTCATTCACTGTTTCATTCATTCATTTTCATACCTAGCATTGACATCTCCCTTTTCTTTCATTTACTTTATAATATAAAAAGATAAGAACCACAAAACCAAGAGAACCGCCAGAATCCCCAGAACTGCAAAGGAAACTAAGCAAAGAAGGAACAGAGAAAAATATCTATAGGTTGAACAATAAAGGGGACAGAAATTGGACTCTTAAAAATCAGCACCTGAGGGGAGGAGGCAGGCAAAATGACTGACTAGAGCCAGCTTTCCACAGAAGCTCCCGTCCAGAAGGAGAGTTAAAGGACAGAAGTTTATCAAGTAAGCTGATGGTTTGGAGCTGAGCCAAGAGAGACGTTTGAAGAGCACACATCACCCCTGCTGAGGAGAGCTGCAACCCCAAGGAATCAAACAATAGGTACAAAACCCATAGCCAATTGGACGGGACTCCCCTCCCCCATGAGAATGGCTCACAGTATACTTTCTAAAAACAAGTGAGCAGAGTTCAGATCTCTTCTTTTTCTATTCCATGGGAGAGAGCTGCTAAAAACCAGATCTCTTTCCCCAGAGAGGACCCACTAAGTTCCAGGTCACCCACCAGGCATAAAACTGAAAATATACTCTACCCACAATTCTGAACTCCCAGTGCTCCCTTCCACGTCTCAAGAGGTGTGGACATGGTATGGGCTATTACAAGTCTGTACTGAATCAGCGGCATGGGCGTAAATCAGGGACTGGGGGGTCAGGGAGTCACACAAGTGAGGGAGAAATGGTGCCCTATGGCACAGCACAGCAATGGTGGAGGTGGGAACAATAGGGCTCATACCCCTCGTGATATTTTGGAGAAATACTTCTCGTCTCTCTTAGCAATCAGAGGGAGCTGGTGGCAGCCACAGAAACACAGGCCCAGTGAGCAAAGGCTATGCCTGAGGCAGTACCTGCCAGGGCAGGGTTATGTGGGGAGGGAGACTAGAATATGCACGCGTAGAGGAGGAATTCTCCCAGGATGGGGCTGAGTCAGAATTGCTGCTTTTATGAGCCCAAAATGCACCTGGCCTCCAGCAGAGCATAGCTGGGACAAAATCAGGTGTGGCGGAGGCATTAGCTCAGGGAGGGGCAGGAACTGAGAGCCCTTTGTGAGCTCTAACTGCACCCACCCCAACACAGAGTGCAGTGGAATCAGAGATGCCAGTTCCATGAGAATTGGTACAGCAGCAGCAGCAAAGGGCAGGGCTGAGTCACAGTTTCTGCGAACTCAAATACCTCCTGGCCCACAGTGGAATACAGTCAGGACAGAAACGCAAATTCCACGAGAATAAAAGTGAAAGCAACTTCAATCAGGGGTGGGGCTGGAACTGACTGAGACAATTGATTTGGAACTCTTGACCTGGGCTAATCAACCATGGACTATCCAAGGTGGTACCCGGGGTGTGTGGTTGTGGGAAGGTTTGATTTTCCTTTTCCAGTTGTTGTCCATGGGGGGGGGGGTGTCTTAGTTGCTTATATTTATCTGCAGCTGAGACTTCAACCCAGAGTTACTGATTAACTAGAATTGAACAGAGACCAGCTGAATGCAAGATAGAGCCACCTAG
>CAUYON010096973.1:0-50150 GCA_963573935.1 Arctocebus calabarensis
GAAAGCTATAAATTAGCTTCATAGTAAGGCTGGTATATTGGATACTTTTTTTCCTTTCTGGAGATACTTTGTTAAGAAGAATATGTTCCAGCTCCATCCATGTAAACATGAAAGAGGTAAAGTCTCCATCTTTCTTTAAGGCTGTGTAATATTCCATGGTATACAGGTACCACAATTTATTAATCCATTCGTGGGTCAATGGGCACTTGGGCTTCTTCCATGACTTAGCAATTATGAATTGGGCTGCAATGATTATTCTCGTACAGATGTCTTTGTTATAATGTGATTTTTGGTCTTCTGGGTATATATCTAGTAAAGGAATTATAGGACTGAATGGCAGGACAATTTTTAGATCTCTAGGTATTCTCCAAATAGCTTTCCAAAAGGAATGTATTAGTGTGCATTCTCATCAGCAGTGTAGAAGTGTTCCCTTTTCTCCACATCCCCATCAACATCTCTAGTTTTGGGATTTTGTTATGTGGGCTAAACTTATTGGAGTTAGGTGATAATCTCAAAGTAGTTTTGATTTGCATTTCTCTGATGATTAAGGATGGTGAGCATTTTTTCATGTGTTTGTAGGCCGTGGACCTGTCTTCTTTAAAGAAATTTCTCTTCATGTCCTTTGCCCATCGTGAGATGGAATCATTTGTTCTTTTCTTGCTAATACGTTTGAGTTCTCTGTGGATTCTGGTTATTAAACCTTTGTTGGAGGCATAACCAGTAAATATTTTCTCCCATTCTGAGGACTGTCTGCTTGCTATACTTACTATGTTCTTGGCTGTACAGAAGCTTTGTAGTTTGATCAGGTCCCAGTAGTGTATCTTTGATACTGCTTCAAGTGCCTGGGGAGACTTCTTTATAAAATATTCACTCAAGCCGATTCCTTCCAGAGTTTTCCCTGAACTTTCTTTTAGAATTTTTATAGTTTCATGTCTTAAGTTTAAATCTTTAATCCAGAGATTAAAGTCTATCTTAGTTAATGGTGAGAGAAGTAGGTCTAGTTTCAGTCTTCTATAGGTCGGCAGGTAGTTCACCCAGCACCATTTGTTAAATAGGGAGTCTTTTCCCTACTGAATGTTTTTAATTGGCTTGTCAAAGATCAAGTAATGGTAAGTAGCTGGATTCATCTCTTGGTTCTCTATTCTGTTCCGAACACCTACCTCTCTGTTTTTGTGCCAGTACCATGCTGTTTTGATCACTATCGATTTATTATACAGTCTCAGGTCTGGCAGTGTGATTCCTCCTGCTTTGTTTTTATTTCTGAGTAATGTCTTGGCTATTTGAGGTTTTTTCTTATTCCATACAAAACAAAGTATTATTTTTTTGAGATCTTTAAAATATGACAATGGAGCTTTGATAGGAATTGCATTAAAATTATATATTGCTTTGGGTAGGATAGACATTTTAACAATGTTGATTCTTCCCAGCCTTGAACGTGGTATGTTTTTCCATTTGTTAACATCTTCAGCTATTTATTTTCTTAGAGTTTCATAGTTCTCTTTGTAGAGATATTTCACATCCTTTGTTAGGTAAACGCCCAAATATTTCATCTTCTTTGGCACTACTGTGAATTGAATAGAGTTCTTGGCTGTTTTTTCAGCATAACTATTATTGGTATATATAAAGGCTACAGATTTATGAGTGTTGATTTTGTAACCTGAGACACTGCTGTATTCCTTAATCATTTCTAAGGGTTTTGTAGTAGAATCCCTGATGTTTTCAAGGCATACAATCATATCATCTGTGAAGAGTGAAAGTTTGATTTCTTCTGACCCTATATGGATACCCTTGATTGCTTCTTTTTGCCTAATTGCAATAGCTAAGACTTCCATTATAATGTTAAAAAGCAGTGGAGACAATGGGCTACCTTGCCTGGTTCCTGATCTGAGTGGAAATGATTTCAATTTAACTCCATTCAATATGATATTGGATGTGGGTTTGCTGTAAATGGCCTTTATTAGTTTAAGAAATGTCCCTTCTATACCAATTTTTTAAAATGTTCTGATCATGAAGGAATGCTGGATATTGTCAAAAGCTTCTTTTGCATCAATTGAGAGAATCATATGGCCTTTATTTTTTTAATTTGTTTATGTGCTGAATTACATTTATAGATTTACGTATGTTGAACCAGCCTTGAGACCCTAGGATAAAGCCCACTTGGTCACGGTGTATAATTTGTTTGATGTGTTGTTGGATTCTGTTTGTTAGGATTCTGTTTGAATATTCTGAATATTCAACAATATTCTTGTTGAATATTTTTGCATCAATATTCATTAGTGATATTGATCTATAATTTTCTTTTCTTGTGGGATCTTTTCCTGGTTTAGGGATCAAGGTGATGTTTGCTTCACAGAATGTGTTGGGTAGTATTCCTTCTTTTTCTATATTTTGGAAGAAGTTTTTGTAATATAGGTGCTAGTTTTTCTTTTAAGGTTTGGTAGAATTCTGATGTAATGCCATCTGGTCCTGAGCTTTTCTTTTTAGGGAGATTTTGTATTGTTGATGCTATTTCAGAACTTGATATAAGCCTATTCAGCATTTCCACTTCATTCTGGGTAACTCCTGGTAGGTGGCCTGCTTCCAAATATTGGTCAATTTCCTTCAGATTTTTGTATTTATGAGAGTAAAGTTTCTTGTAATATTTGTTACGGATTTTTTTAATTTCTGAGGGGTCTGTTATTATTTCATCTTTACTGTTTCTGATTGATGAAATTAGAGATTTTACTCTTTTTTTTCCTGATTAGAGTAGCCAAAGATTTATCTATTTTATTGACCTTTTCAAAAAACCAAATTTTGGATTTATTGATCTGTTCTATAATTCTTTTGTTTTCAATTTCATTTAATTCTGCTCTAATTTTGGTTATTTCCTTCCTTCTGCTTGGTTTGGGGTTAGAATGGTCTTCCTTCTCCAGTTGCTTAAGATGTTCCATTAAGTTGTTAACTTCCTCTCTTTCTCTTTTCCAGAGGAAGGCTTGCAGTGCTATAAATTTCCCTCTTAGGACTGCCTTTGCAGTATCCCAGAGGTTCTGATAATTTGTATCTTCATTGTTATTTTGTTCTAAAAATTTGGTAATTTCCTTCTTAATCTCATCTATGATCCATTTATCCTTCAGCATAAGGTTATTTAGCATCCATGTTTTTGTATGAGTATGGAGATTCCTGTTGTTAATTGAGTTCAACTTTTATTTCATGATGGTCTGAGAAGATGCAAGGAATAATTTCTATTTTGTAAAATTTTCTGAGGTTAGACTTGTGACCTAGGATATGATTGATTTTGTAGTATGTTCCATGGGCTGATGAGAAGAATGTGTATTCACTTTTGTTAGGATGAAATGTTTTGTAGATGTCTGTTAAATTCAGTTGTTGAATGGTTGAGTTTAAATCTAGAATTTCTTTCCTTAGCTTCTTTTGAAGGCTCTATCCAGCACTGCCAAAGGGGTGTTTAAATCTCTGACTGCTATGGAGCTGGAGGAAATCAAGTTGCTCATGTCTGTTAGAGTTTCTCTTACAAATTGAGGTGCATTCTCATTGGGTGCATAAATATTAATAATTGAAATCTCATCATATTGAGTAGTACCTTTAACAAATATGACGTGTCCATCCTTATCATTCCTTATTTTGGTTGGTTTAAAGCCTATTGTATCTGTGAATAGGATTGCAACACCTGTTTTTTTCTGCTTTCCATTTGCCTGGTGTATAGATGACCATCCCTTCACCTTGAGTCTATATTTATCTTTTAAGGTAAGATGAGATTCTTATATTTAGCAGATATCTGGCCTGGGTTTTTGTATCCATCAGCCAACCTATGCCTCTTTAGAGGACAATTTAACCCATTCACATTAATTGATAATATTGATAAGCCCTTTGAAAGAATGGTGGACATTTTTAATTCTTTTGTGACTGTGAATTTGAACAAAAGTTTCTGAGTGGGTTTACTTTTGTGGTGGAGGATTAAACTGGTAATTATGGAAGATAGGTCTGAGAATATCCTTGAGAGTTGGTTTAGTTATGGCAAATTTTTTCAACATGTAGATGTCATTAAAGTATTTAATTTCTCCATTATAAATGAAACCCAGTTTAGCTGGATACAGGATCCTGGGTTGAAAGTTATTTTGTCTTAGGCGATTAAAAGTTGATGACCATCCTCTTCTAGCTTGAAAGGTTTCAGCAGAGAGATCTACAGTTATTCTAATTTTCTTCCCTTTGTAGGTTATGATGTTCTTGTCTGGCTGCTTTCTGAATTTTCTCCTTCATATTAACTTTAGTGAAATTGATTATGATGTTTCTGGGGGATGTTTCTGGAGTTGTGCTGGAGTTCTCAAACTGTCTGCTACCTGAATTTCAGAATCTCTTGTCATGTCTGGAAAGTTCTCTTTCATAAGCTCATGAAGAAGAGACTCTGTGTCTTGTGAAGCTGCTTCATCACTTTTGGGGATCCCTATTAGGTGAATAGTGGTTTTCTTCAAATTATCCCAGAGCACTCTAAAAGAGTGATCCGTTTTTGCCTTCCATTTCTCTTCCTGTTTGTAGGTTTGGGAGCATTTGAAAGCTTTGTCTTCAAAGTCAGAAATCTTTTCTTCTGCTTGCTCCATTCTGTTGCTGAGGGATTCTACTGTGTTTCTCAGATCTTTATGGGCTACAATTTCTTGCTCAATGTGTCAAAATGTTTGGTCATTTTGTCTTTGAATTTGTTGAATTCTTGAGACATCTTTTCAGTCATTGTTTGGATTACTGATTGAAATTCTAATTCCATCCTTTCCTCTGTTCTGCTGATCTTATTTGTTATGCAGATTCTGAATTCAATTTCTGACATCTTAGCCTTTTGCCTATGCAAGGGATCTTGCGCTGTATCTGCCTTGCCCTTCCTTGGAGGGGTTGATCTACTTTGATTATTCATATTGCCAGAGTTTTTCCATTGATTGTGCCCCATGATTGTTTTTCACTGTTGCCTCTGCACCATCCTCAGAGTTGGGAAGGTGTTTCTCCAAGATTAGACCCCAGCAGGATCACTCTATTGTTGTTGGAACTTTGTAGGGAGGGACCCTGTGTAGCTCCTCTGGGACTGCCCTAGCCAGGAAGTTCTGGCTGTGGGAGGAGCTCCAGAGTGTAGTACCCCTGGATCCAGCAGCAGGGCGGGGGATGGTGTACACAGTTATGGGAGTGCCAGGCACCCAGTGACTTTGGTAAAGAGAGCCCACTGCTCTAGCAGTCTCTGGCCAGGAGAAGGGCTCCATGGAGAGGCAGGGAGGGCCCCCTCCCACAGCTTCTGGAGTCCCTGGCCAGACAGGTGGAGATGGTGCAGAGGCCAGGAGGGTATAGGAGGGAGGATGTGGGTTGTGTGGCTCCTGGAGTTCCTGGCCAGAGGCAGGCATGCTGAGACCCGGCAGGTGTGGGATGCAGGGTTGCGCGGTCGCTGCTGGAGTCTCTGGCTGTGGGCCATGGTGCAGAGGCCCGCCTGTGTGGAGTGTGGGGCCGGTGGTCACTAGTGGATTTCCTGGTGGGGGGGTGGGCCTGCGGAGGCCTGGTGGGTGTTGGGTGCAGGACTGCAGTCTCTGGCAGAGTCCCTGGTAGAAGGTGGGCCTGTGGAAGCCTAGCAGATGCAGAGCACTGAACCTTGCAGTCACCAGTGAAGTCCCTGGCAGAAAGTGGGCCTGTGGAGGCCCCATAGGAATGGGGCATGGGTCTGCGTGGTCCCCGGGGGAGTTCCTGGCCGGGGGTGGGCCTGCAGGGGCCTGGCGGTTGCCGGCGGAGTCCCTGTGGAGGCCCAGTAGGCTCGGGTTGTGGGGCCACAATACTTTCAAACTAGGTGAAGTTGAACCTACAAATTAATAAAAAACTAACATAAGTAATCAGTTAAACATTATGTTCAAAGGGCACAAAAAGTAAATATTTACAAAAAATTGATAATGGAATTGAAATATATGGCAGACAAATTCTAATAAATTCTAACAAAATAGAGAAATATTACATGACACAAGAGAATATTCTTAGGGCAAACTTCTTCTTTTCAGAATATTATTCCAATTCATTGCTTGTCAGATTTCAAAATATTATTTAGGAGATTTTGAAGTAAGTGTATAAATAGGACTTTGTCTAGAATCTTTGGTGTGTGATTTTTGCATCCAATTTCTTATACTAAGTTGAGAAGGTTTTCATGTACATTGTATGCTCTAAGAAGAGAATATATAATATAGGAAATATTCTTGGTAAGATTATATATTTTAATATATTTTCCTATTTCTTCTATGGTATTTGATTCCCAGTTTTATAGTCTTTTCTTATATAAATACTGCTCCATAAATATGATTATTTTTTATATTCAATTCATTTTTCTATATTTTTACACTTGATCTTAGCCAAAAGACAGAGAAGTGGTATTTTTCTAGATTTTTAAATGCATTAGAATAAATTTTAAAACCAATGTCTCCTATCCCATTTGTAATTTCATATGGAACATATTTTAAAGAAAAAAATTATTCCTCTCTTTTTTTAGAGATGTAAAAGGATAATAATTCCTATTTCTTCGTTCTTATCATTATCTCTCAGGTTTGAAATTTGAAATGTTATATAAATAAACTAATTTATGAATCTTATTCAGGAGGCATTTGACCATTGTAAGTAAATTTATACCTTATGAAAAGTAAGGTGTTACTTTCTTTGCTGCTTCTGTTACTTACAGATTAATTAAAGAATGTGAGCTATATAATTCATTGTTTTGATCTTTTAAGTATTCCAGAATTGTTATAATTCAAAACTCTCAAAGAGAGTTACATTTTTTTCATTTTTGTATTCTCAGAGCCTCACATGGTAACTGGCATATATTAAGTGATCAATATGTATTTTCTATTTGGAATGTGAGCTGTCGAAGTATAAGATCTAGATTTGGTTCAATTTTTTCTGACTAAGAGTGAATATAACTGATGATAATGGTTATATCTAACACAATTATACATTTAGAAAATGAAAAGAAGAGATGAGAAGTGAATTCACTAAAATAGACATCCTTGATCTTGAAGACCTCCTATGAGAACTTTCAAAGAAAATAACATATTCTTTCATTTTTATATTCTCACAACCTATCATGGTATTTGCACATATTGGGTGATGAGTATGTTTATCATTTGAAGCTGCTATGTTTGTTATTGTGAGCTGTTGAAGTATAGGATCCAGATTTGATTGCATATTTGCTGAGAAACAGTGAATATAAGTATTGATAATGGCATCATCCCTGCCTCTATAACTGAGAAATAAATATTGGTTGTTTATAAACCACATAATTTTATGGCATTTTTGTTAATGCAACCCAAATGAACTGAGATACTACAGAACAAAAATAAATTATAGTGCGGTAGAAGAGTACCTATGAAATTAAAGTGCTAGTTTCAAACCTTGCCACCACTTGAGAAGATAGCAAAAAATGTCGCTATTTCCTTCCATATTTGGGGGCCTATGAAGAAGGTACCATTGTAGAGAACAAATTTTAGCATTCAAGTGACATTTCTCACATTTTAGAATTTTTATTTTATTTTATTTACTTTTTATTGTTTTGGGATTCATCAAAGAATTAGATTACACTGATTGCATCTGTTAGATAAAGTCCCTCTTGCAATTGTGTCCCACCCCCAAGAGATGTGCCATACTCAGAGACCCACCATCCCCTCCCACCTCCCTAACCCCACATATTAGCTCATCTACTGACTTCACATTAGAATTGAGTATGTTGGATTCTTGCTTCTCCATTCTTGTGATGCTTTACTAAGAAGAATGTGTTCCACCTCCATCTGGGTTAATATAAAAGATGTAAAGTCTCCATCATTTTTAATGGCATAATAGTAGTATTCCATGGTGTACATATACCACAGCTTGTTAATCCACAATGAGTAGTTCTCTTTATAGTTAACACATGATTATATTGTTCACAAATTGGATCCCCATATACATGAAGGAGAAGTCCTAGTTACAATAAATGTTACAGATAGCTAAATTGAAGGAATTTAGAGGAATTATAAATATCCAGTTAACTGTGTGACTTTCCCAAAGTTTTTAACATCTCAGACATATTGTTCCCATTTATAAAATGAGGGGATTAGATGATCATTAAATAATCTCTAGTGAAAGGTGTAGTCTTCATGGTAAGTAATGAGCAATAACTGAATTTGAGATGTATGTAAGTGATAAGCAGTAATGAAACAGGTGAGGGGAGAAATGGAGTAGCCTCATTAGGGTTAGCCTCATTATACTCTCATATAAAAGAAGCAGAGAGATATAAGCATGGAGTTTATAGAACAGTGGAAGATACCTCAACATGATTAATCATCAGCCTCCCGGAGTTCAGTCAACAATTGACACAGTTCCCTTTGCAATTTACCAATATTTAACCTAAATCTCTTGATAATTTAATAGTTTACTGGTCTTATATTAAACCTTAATTCTCAATGAAGACAAGTTTCATTCATATCTTTGCTGATCCTTGAAACACATCAATTTGGTACCTTGCAAAGACAAAGGCAAATGCGGTTTTGTTTTGGTTTTGTAATATGACATTTGGTAACTTTGCCACTCCTCACATCTGGTTCAGTTTGAGGTGAAACCACTTAACTTCTGTGCACCAAATTGAAAGCTATGGTTTTGTCACAAAAATTATATAAACATATAAACAGAGGAAAAACTAAAAAAACTTGCTGGTTTTGTTTTAAAGTTTTGGTTTATTTCTCTGAATTCAAATGAAATATATTAAGTAAGAACTGAACTTCAACAAAATTATGCAAAGAAGACTGATGAGAAGTGTTCCAAGCTACCCTTGAAATTCAGTTCATTTGTACTAGCACTCAGAATATTGTAATTAACTCCTTGATGCTGACCTAGTGGTGTTTTGACCAATCTCTCTTTTGGGCAACTAGATTTAACATTTTATTCCTGAGTTTGAAAAAGAGGGATAGATACTTATATTTTTGGATATTTGCATGTTCACAAGGAAATTTTAGTTAATAGTTTTCCTTTTTTCCTTCTTAACACAGTCAATGCATATTGGTGCATAAAGATCCTGAGTGTTATGAAGAACAGCACCCCCAACCCCTGTGACTGTACAGATGTGAAAATAGGTTCAAAGAGAAACTAAACCTCACATGACATTGGCTCTACTTTTGCTCCTATCATGTAATTGTTGGTCACCTTCATTTATGAAAGTATAATAGTGATAAGGTCAGTGTTTCCAATTGGATAATTATAGAGGATGGCTAGATTTACTCTACGTAGGGGGAAAATGTTGTAACACTAATCCAGCTTTATGTCATTGTTCATTTCATGGGAGATAAAAGTGTGACAACAAGCACTTACTTACCAATAAGCACAGACTTAGTCATCACAAAATAAATTATGCACTGTCTTAAACAGATATGTGTACACATGTTCACTACACACAAACATACACTTATATATACGTAAAACTTACCAAAGAAGACACTTAACACTCTCAGTAACTTTTCATTATCAACCGAAAAATAAGTCCATAGAATTTAGTCATTTTTAACTAGCTTCAATGTGTAAGACTAGCCTTTATTTCCCACCATATTCCCACCATATTCCCTGTTGGTTAGTCTATTATTTGACACCCCCACCCTGTTTGATTCTTTGACTTCAAGCTTCCTCTTCTTTCTGTTTATCATGACCAATTGTACCTCATCAACATAAAAATTATTATACTCATCTTTTAGCTAAAACATATATGTCTTCAATTAAGTTTTATATTCCTCGTTTTGCATGTAGCAGAATCATCAGAATTATTAAACTCTCTCTGTGTCTCTTTGTAACACAGTTGACCAAAAATGTTTATTTTCATGCCTATCTCCCCAATTTGAATGCCAAATGCTTAGAGGAACACACCCTGTTCATATATTTCTTTACATTCCAAACAGCACAACCCAACCTTTACACTCCTCCTCCTATTTTGCCTTCATTTTTTTTTTTTTTTGCTCTGAATTATGCCAGGAAACTTATCACTTTTTTCTGCCTCCAGTCTCTGCCTCCTTCTGTTCATTCTCTCTGCTCCCCTCGCATTACCTTTCCTAAGTGTTTATCATGCCTCGTTCCTTCCGAAAGATTTGAAGCATCTCAAGTACTCTCGGATTCAGGGTGAGGCTCTTTTTCTTACACTGGCATCTTATCATATTGTCCTGATTTCTTTATCTTCACTTCTAAATAATGCTTCCCATCTCAATGTGAGGATAACTGCATTCTATCAATGTCAACGATTGCAAAGTCTTTCCAGCCTCATGCTCACAGCACTCATATCCTGCATATTGCTTCCCAGCTTCCATCAACTCATGCATCATACTGCTTTCTTCATTATGAAATGTTATAACACACAAAATGTAAAAGTTGATTAAACTCAGTGCTCTTTCAGTACTGACCCTGAAATCATGCTGGAGAAAAACATACACTTGCTTAATGATACCATTTAAAATGCACACCCCCTAAATCTTAGACCGATACTTTGTCCTGACCCACAATCCATTTAGGGAAATGTATTTCATTCTTTCTCCTTTTCCTTTAAAGGACTCTTAAAACTTCTATCTCCTCTTGTCAAATTACCACAATCACCTCCTTTCCATACTCATTTTCAGCTGCTGAAATTGCCTTCTCTCATTGGAGAAGAAAAAAACAATCAGAAAAGAATCATAGCAAGCTTCACCACCACATCAATGGTAGATAGTATCAATTACCTAACTATGCATTCATATTAATACCCAATACTCTGCTTTCCTTTCTGATAGCATGGATAAACCATTAGTGTGCTATTTACCAAACTTGACATGCAATCTTTATATCTGATTCATCTGTTTTGCAGTCCTCCTCCTCTCATCAGTTTCTCTTGCCTGAACCACTGCCAACAGCCTCCGATTAGACTAACCTACCTTCCGTCTCAGGCAAACATTTTCTTGATTCTATCTTCTCCTCTAGCTAATCCCCCCCCCCCTTTTAAACCACCTTTCATAGTCCCAAAGGAATCAACATTTACTAATTCCATGTATCTTTTCTCTCTTGATCCTATTTTCATGAAGTTGTAATTTCTACCAGCACACTAGGACTCTTCTTATCAAGGTCACAAATAATTTCCCCACTGCTAAATCCAATAATCACTTTGGTTCTCAAACTACTTATGTGAATTTGTCACAGCTGGTTAGTCTCTCTTTGCTTTGTTTAGTGTTTAAGATGCCAATTCCTTTTGACCCTTCTATTATTTCCTTGTTCACTGGCAATTCTTTTCTCTTTGGCTGGTTCTTCCTTCTCCTTCCAGTTTCTAAATTTTGCAGTGACTCAGGGCTTAATCTTAGGCCTTCTCTTTGTGTAGCCTTGTCTCATGATTCATACAATCCAGTCACAAGGTACTAAATACCACCTATCACCTGATGACTCCCCATTTTTTATTTTCAGCTCAGGCATTTTCCTTGAATTTTATACTCATACCTCTCACTGCCAATTAAAAATTTCCACCTAGTTACAAATAGGAATCTTACACCTACTATGTCTGTTATTGACTGGATGCTTGTGTCCCTCATAATTTATGAGTAAAAATTATGGTCCTATTATTGTGCTATATTTGATACAGCACATATCATTTTTTTCTGCCTCCCATCTCTATCTCCTTCTGTTCTTCCTCTGTGCTCCTCTCTCATTACTTGTTTTAAGTGTTTATCATGCTATGTTCCTTCCTCAATTTGAAGCATCTCAAGTACTCTCAGATTAAGTATGGGGCTATTTTTCATATGCTGGCATCTTATCATATTGTCCTAATTTTTTTATCTCCACTTCCAAATAATATTTGGAGGTTCAGCCTTTGGGAAGTAATTGGGGTTAGATTAATTCACGAGGGTGGGGCCTTCATGATAAGATCAATGCCCTTATTAAAAGAGGAGAAGGCAAAGTATCTTTCTGTTTTTGACCATGTGCCAATTCAATGAGAATATTGCATCTGTCAACCAGGAAGAGTGCCTGAATAGAACTGAATCCAATAATTCTTTCATGTTGAATGTCCCAACCTCTAGAACTATGAGATATAAATACTTGTGTTAAGTCACTCTATCTATGGGTAATTTATTTTAACAGCCCCAAATGACCAAAACACTGTTTAAAACTGATAAAGTGGCCTAAAAAATATTTTTTTTCTTGATATCTTCTTCAACTGAATAAATGGCTACTCCATTCTTCTACTTGCTTGAGCTAAAAAACTTGATGTCAAGCTGACACCTCTGGTATGTACTATTTGTTCCATTATCAAATATGACACATTGAAAGTATGTCCAGGATTGGACCACTTTTATCATTTCCTCCATAACCACCAAGCTGCAAGCCACCATTATCTTAGGCCTGGATAACATCAGTCGCCTATAATTTGGTCTATCTGCTTTTACTTTGGTCCTGACTTCTTTCTTTTTTCTCAGTACCATAGTCATAGCATCTCTTGACAAGAAAACTCAGATAATTCTATTATTTTGTTCTTTCCCTCTAACAGTTTCCCAGCTTGCTTTTTACCCATAAGGTGCTTGTATTTATAACCTCTCTTCCCACCCCTACCTCTCTGGTCTCATCTTCCTGTCACTTCTTATACTTTTTATTGAACACTCCAAGCATGTTCCACTTATGATCTCCTCTGCCTTGATGACTCGTCCCCAGATATTCACAGTATTCTCTCTGCCATGTCCTTCAGGTCTCTGCAATGCCACTTATTAAACAGCCTTCATTGACCACCGTGTGTAAAAGTCTAATCATGTACAAACTCTCTTCCTTTAGTCTCTGCTTTCAGCCCCGTGAGAATACAATGAGAAGATTCCATCTATAAACGAGGAAGTGTGCCCACACTGACACTGATATATTTCCCTCCATAGCACTGATTGTTACTTTGTATTATATACTTACTTGATTATTGTCTGTGTCCCCATACTGGACTGCTCCATAAAAACAAAAACGTAATCAGCCAGGATGCTATTAATATATCCCACATAGTACTTACTCAATAAATATTCACTGAATGAATAAAAAAATTACCTCCATTGCTTCGTACATAGAGACTATGTCAGCAACACTTAGATAAAAGCAATTTCCCATGTTTTACAAAAAGGCTCTACTGTCTAAATGTATTTTTTAGCACCCCAATTTCCATCTACACATACAAATCATACCTATATTTTAAGGCTCAATTTAGATACTATAATATATGCAACATACTACCCAGCAGAGAGTTATATCAGTCCTTAGAATAGCCATCATACCTTATAAATACATTACTTAGGGTATTTTGCACTTTCTCTTGTAGCCCTCTATACATTCTTAGAGGGTAAATCCAAGTATATCCCCCTATCTATCCTCTCCTTCAACTCCAGATTCTTTCACCTACAAGTTCTTCAACAGTTGCTTTTGGAATAAACATAAAATTAAAGTTTCATTTCACTAAAGTGAGAGTATACAAAGATCTTTATTATGACTACAAATTAGGCTTTAAGAAATAGAGTCCAAACTGTTTAGAGATACTATACATACCTGAATGATCTTCCTTACATTATATTACTGATTCTTATAATTTTATTTGAAGCACCCCTCATTTTAGTTGCCATGCTTCTGTTATACTGGCTTTCTTATTTATTTATTTATTTAATAATCTTCCAAGCTAGTTTCTACCTTGCGGCCTTTTCTTATGCTGCTTTAATGTATGGATTTTTATATGAATTGCTGCTTTCTGAACTGATAACTCAGTAATCAGATCAAATATCACCTTTTTATGTGTACCTCCCTCCCTTGCCCATTATCTTGGTTGGCTCAGACTCCCATAACAAAGTACCTTAGACTAGATAGTTGACAAACAAGACAAATTTATTACTGACAGTTCTGGAGGCTGGGAAGACTGTGATGAGTGTGCCCACATGTTTTCTGATTCACGCCAGCTGTGTTCTTCCATGACAGAAGGGGTGAACAAATTTTCAGAGCCTATTTAATAAGGTCACTAATTCCATTCACAAGGGCAGAGCCCAAATCACCTCCCAAAAGGCCCCACCTCCTGATAGCATCACCTTAGAGATTAGGATTTTAATATATAAGTTTTGGGGGTTACAAACTTTTAGGCTATAATGCTTACCTAATCTAAGGTCTGTGCCAATTTCATCTTTATCTGATCACCATTAGTTATTGTCTTAATAGAATTTTATTTCTATTTGAAATTGTTTTAAATTTGTTTACTTGTTAATCACGTGTAATTTGCCACTTCTCTCCTATGCTTTGTTTGCTGTCTCCCCACAATCCACACTGCATGCATCAGAACGGGAGCTGCACAGAGAATATGAATTTTGTTTGCCTTTTTCATTTCTTTGTCTACAGTGTCTAAAACTATGACATCTTGTAGAAACTAAATAAATATTTGGTAAATTAGCTTAAAAATCCTTTGTTTTCTTTGACTTCTCAAATAACTACTATTGTGTTTCATTTATCTTTCATTAAAAGCAACATTCTGCAATTGATTAACTGGTTAGGATTTCTTTGTTGTTTCTCTCTTCCTGAAATGAATCCATATATTCATTTAAAGAAGAAAACATACTTTTGGAATATATCTTCTCAGAGATACCCTAAAAGTCAGCACAGTCTTGAAATGAACTAGCATTGATTCGCAAAGTTGTTGCCTCTAGCCCTCGAAGTCTGGAAAAGCTACAACTTAATTCATGAAATAAGCATCTCACTACTCATGAGCTATTTTATGTTGATGAAGTCAAATAGCATCAATAGTTTCTAAGGAGGAGTAGCTTGAAGATAATTTCCCAAATCTCTAAAAGAGAGCTAGTCCAGGATGGGAATACACAATGATTCCAAGTCACTAGTATTTAAGAACTTTGGTATTTTGTGGCAAATGTGGTTTGCAATGCTTTTGTATGCCTAGATTTATTAAAATCTTCATGAGACCAAGAAAAAAATCCGATATAAACATATAGAATTGACACCATGGAAACAGATCCATATTGAAGGGTTTTGTACTTAGCTGTCTTAATGTTTTTCCATTGTGGTTGACATTTGCTGAAGACAAATGGAAATATCTTGTTTTAACATGAAGCTTTCTGGGATCTTCCCAAGCAGAGCAATATCTCTTCTTTCTTTTAACCCCAAAGCCATCTCTTTCTCTTTCTTTTTTCATTAAACGTAGAGTATCAATGTCTTTATATAGTGATCAAGAAAATGCCATGAAGGCTATCTGTAACAGTACGATCAAAATATTTCTAATTATATATGAAGCACATTGTGCCCTATGATTGCACCAATGTACACAATTATGATTCAATAGAATTATTTTAAAAAATCCCCCAAATATAAAAAGAAAACTTATAATCATAGTTTTCAATCCTCCTAGTTTAGAAAACCATTCACTGAATAAAGAATCTGGGTAAAATTTATTTCACACTTGTATAGGTACCTGAGATATTTTAGTTATTCTTTTAGTTATATCTTCAATTACTTGTCCTTCTTCATCAATCTGTAAGCAAAAGTCAGTTAAATTGAATTTTCCACACACTCCTCCTTCAGCTGCTAGAAGGTAGTCTAGGGCCAATTGGTTTTGATAAATAGCATTTCTCATTTGGGTTTCTTCATGGGCTAGTAGAGTTAAGGCTTTGCTGGTGTCATTTGTTATTATTTATAAAGCTGCTTGTAATTGGATAATCTGATTTAGCATATATTGGGATTCTGTATCCCCATGACCCATCCTCAAGCTCAGGTGGTTGGACCATATTATTGAATTATTCACTGAGGAGGCCATTCATTGTCACTCAAGTCTCTTATTACGACATTGTGCCTTTGTCTTTTCAGTTTAGAAGCACAAATTAGAAAACCTAATAGTTTTCCAGTCTTTAGGGGAAGTAGGAAGAAGGAAGGTTTGGTCATATCTATTCCACAAGCCCTGTACCATCTATCAGGAAGCTTAATGTAGGCCGAATGTCCTCAGATCCAGTAGAGACCTGGTGGAGCTGCCCAGTTAATGCTGACCCCTGGATAGTCCCAAGCAGCTTTGAGCTTTGGGAATCTACTCAGAGGGTTTAGTTAGGTTATGTCCTTGCTCCACCAGGTAGTACTATTGATGCTTTCATTATACATTTTTTAGGCCTACACATGACAGCTTCCCTACCAGGATGATGAAGTCGTTTCCTTCTTTGGCTAAACAGTATTGACCTATGATGGACATTTTTAGTGTTTAAAAGCTTACTCCCACTGCATGCTTACAGTGAGTGACATTAGGAGTAGGATCAGAGGGAATGGCTTCTGTGGCTTCCCAGGGCCATTTGCAGCTTATCCTTGCTTTGTCCCACCACAGACAAAGCATGATGTTATATTTAAAGACTAAGCAGTGTTATCTGCCAAGTGGAGGAATACATTTTTAGTTTTAGGAGGAAGGGCTGGAGCAGGTTGTTGTAATTCATCATAGAAAGTCTGGTACATAGGCTTTGAGTTTCTTTTGGATATTTTACTTTTAATTGTTATACCTGTGATAAGGTCTCTTCCATGTACACTTATTCCTAACATAAGGCTTTCACCTTTTGCCCATCTAGGGTCAGAAAGGTTGGTTATATTTAATATCAATGGATTACAATTTCCAGTTCCAATTAGGGGAAGAAGGTTTACCATCTAACAAGTAGCAATTTCTAGGGGTACAAAGTGAAAGAGCTTTTCCCTTTATTAAAAACTGGATTATTGCCATTGGGATTAATCCATGTGGCCCAAATTATACATGGCCAGTACATACATCCTGCACAAGTGCCTAATCTGTAGCTTATGTACTTACCTCTTTTAGTATATTGTCTTTCCCAAGATGGATTCATACATTCTCCCTCAAATATTATTTATTAAAAACTTGACATGCATCAAAGGTTAGTAATGCTTGCTTAAGTATTCCTTCTGTTATAACTTGGGTTATCATCTTTCTGGGGATATTGGCATACCACATAGCAAATTAAGTTTGCTCTGGGAGTTCAGAAGGATTGTAACAAACAGCAGGCCCCGTGGGAGACACATATATCTGATATTGGGTGCTATCATATATACAAATTCCTCAGGCTTTCTTATACATTCATAAAAAGAGAAATCAATAACACAGTTTTGGCAGTTTTTCTAGTTTGAGTTGCCTCTTGGATGCATTTGTCACAACCTTTACCATCTCTTACACCTAAGATTAAAGACAAAAAATGAAAAAGTCCAAAGCAAAGAATCAGTCCCACGCCGCTGCTACTCATCCTCGAGCTTCTGCCATGCGTAGACCATTCAGCTCCTGGTCTGTGACTAGAGCAGGGCTGTAGTCTATTTTCTCAGGGTTAGGCTGTGGGGATGCTCTGGGTGTTGTTGGACCATCCACTCATCACTGGCTGGTTTCACATGTGAATGATGTATACAAGAGGAATGCCATCCACCTTCTCCTGTAGGTATAGACAGGATTCCTAAGTAGGGGCCTTTCCACTGTGGTTCAGCAGGCTCAGGCTCCAATCTTTCATCCATGTCTGGTTACCTATAGAATAGGGATGGACTGGGAGAGATAAACTAACAGGACATCTATCCACTCATTCCAAAATCTCTTTCATTGTTTTTCACAGTGACATTAGTTGGTTATAAGTTTTGTTTCTGCTAGTTCTCTTAGGGCCCCTGATAAATTTCTTAAAATGGGAGAGGGCCTGTGATATAGTATTTTAAAGGATGAGTACACTGTTCTTTTAATAGGAGTATATCTGATTTTAAACAATGCTAATGGTAAACCTTGAATTCACTGAAGCTTTCAACTTTTCCCAAAACTCTGTGATCTATAGGTGATATGCAGTTTCCAGTCAATTTCCAACATGGTAGCAGTTTGTTGTCTAAAGTCATTTCTTAGAATATGTTCTGTTACTGTAAGAACCAGACAGAGCAATGCCAATTTGGAAAGAAAAGCAGCCGCTGTTTCAAAAAAAGTATAGCGGATTCTTTTTTTTTTTTCTTTAGTTCCAAATGTGTAACTAATCTTGGGTCTTCTGAGTGCTGGTATCTTATCTCAAGGCTATTAGTAACAGAGCAACCATGGTTTTTAGCAAGCAAAGGGATAGAAAAATAGTTTAACAAGCTATGACAAGTTTGTATTAACTTTATAATGGTAAATTGACCCTTTGAGTTCTGACTTTTGTTTTTTTTTTGAGACAGAGCCTCAAGCTGTCACCATGGATAGAGTGCCGCGGCATCACAGCTCACAGCAAACTCCAATTCCTGGGCTCAAGCGAGTCTTTTGCCTCCACCTCCCAAGTAGCTGGGACTACAAGCGCCCGCCACAATGCCCGGCCATTTTTTGGTTGCAGCCGTCATTGTTGTCTGGTGGGCCCGCTGGATTCGAACCCGCCAGCTCAGGTACACGTGGCTGGCGCCTTAGCCCACTGAGCCACAGGTGCCGAGCCGAGTTCTGACTTTTGATGCTTTTTTTTTCCCATTACTTTAAATATGTATATGAGAATAGAAATTTAAAAGAGGTTTCAAACATAAGTCTTCTAAACTGAGAAAAGACAACTTTTTTGTTTTAACTCAAGATTCCCTTTTCATTATACTCAACTTAATCACATACAAAATTCTTTCTAAATTCTCCTTCACAAACCTTCACGACTTATACACATAATCTTTCAACATTTTAAAATTCCTTGTTTTTGTCTTAAATCTTCTTTCTTAAAACCACCAGTCACTTTAAGACAAAAAGTTTTCATACAAGATTCTTTCCTATACAAAATTATTCTCTTTTCTTTTATCCTTTTTTTTTTTTTTTTTTTACCAAAATACATCTTCATACCCATGTGTTTCTATACATCTCTCTCTCCCCTACTTACTGGTTCTTTTTATTTTTAACTTCAAACTTAGAAAAAAGAAAAAGAAGGTTGTATACAAAGTCTCAGTCAAGCTTCTCTAAAAGTCTGTGATGTTAAAGGAGTTAAGATGTTTAACTTAACCTGAAGATTCTGACCAAACAGTGGGGTAGGGCAACTATACTTGATCTCCCACTGGCAGAGAAGTTGTGGAATACACAGCGGGTTATATTTTACCTTCTACTTCAGAGATGGAGCCGCAAAAGCAGGTCCATTGTCAGAGCCCATGTAAAGAGGCAGGTCATATTTAGAGATGATTTCTCTAAAAAACTTGTGAAAAAACCAAAACAAAACACAAAATGTGTGACTTCTTTGGCTTTTCACTTCGAGGAGGAAAAGTTTTGACCCACCCTGAGTTATACCAGCACATACTTCTGCTTGGAGGCATTTCAGTAAAGTCCCCTTGGACATTTTCAAAGGGTGTAGTTCTTACACTTTGAATACCTGGTAGCAAGTGGGGGCCTTGTTTGGCATTAAATTGGCTATAGGTGATACATCTTTGACTTACTATTTTTGCCAGGCTTGCTAGATGTGTTATATAGAAATACTTTCCTAGTAGTTATTCCAGAGTGGAGTGTCCTAGATGGGTGGTGTCATGCACAGCCTGCACTACAGTAGTTCCCAATAATTCTGGCACAACTATGCTTCCATCTGGTAAACACATCCGACCATCATCTATGGCAAATGCTTGCTCTTGTACTAACCACTCCAATTCTTTTTTACTGTATACTGGTGTTACATATGGGACCCAAGATAGTAGGGCTGCAAATACACATTGGCTTGCTGCTACCCGGCATGCTTCTGCATCAGTTTTAGTATTCTTTATATAACATGTCCTTGCCTCTTTTGGTGTCCTTCGATAAGTTTAATGTTTCTTGATGATACTTTACTTGTTTTGCAGCTGATTTTAATAGTCCTTTTTCTCTTACAGTGCACCATGCACATGCAGGGTTAAAAGGCATACTTTGAATGTTGACTATCTTATCTTTACTTAATTCCAGAGCTCCAGTGAGTGCTATAACTTCTGCTTTTGAGCTGATGTCCCAGGCAGGAGTCCTTGAGCTTCTATTACTTCACTGTCCACAGCTACTGCATATCCTGCCTTTCAATGATCAAAGGCATCTATAAAACTGCTGTCATTCACAAATAAAGTTCAATCAGGTTTTGTCTTAAAGTTAGTTTATCAGCTTCTTGCACAAGTAGAACTGTTGCTGCTACAGCTCTTAGGGCAGCCAGCCTCTAGCTACTCCATCTAACCGTTTAGACAAGTATCCAACAGGGCAAGCCCATGACCCCCAGGTCTGTGTCAAAACTCCCACTGCCATCTTTTCTCTCTCTGAGACATACAAAGTGAAAAGTTTAGTTAATTCCAAGAGGCCAAGTGCTGGGGTTGTCATTGGCTATTTTTAATGGCTTGGAATGCTTTTTCCTGGGGGAGGGGTCCTCTTATACTAGGGACTCCTTTTCACCCCTTTCTGTGATTTCATACAAGGGCTTAGCAAGCATAGCAAAATTCGGGATCCGTAGGTAACAGAAGCCGGTTGCCCCTAAAAATTCTCGAAACTGCCACCTGGCCTTGAGAACAGGCAAGTTAACAAATGACCTGCTTTTTTCCTAGACCCAAGCTCCTCTGGCCTTTTGCTATGGTGAATCCTAAACACCATACTTGTTGTTGTCATAGCTATGCCTTCTTTCTGGAAATTTTATATCCACATTTCTTTAAAATTTTTAACAATGTATCTGTTCCTCAAGCACATCTTTTTCCAGTCTCACTGACTAATAGTAACTAACCCACGTATTGCAGTACACTGTAACTGTTGTGCAGGAAAGGTTGACAGGTCCCTGGCCAGTCCACCCCCAAAGATTGTAGGGGAGTTTTTGAACCCTTGTGGCAACCAAGTCCAGGTATGTTGTTGAACAATTCTGTTTTGGGAGTCTTCCCACTGGAAGCCAAAATATCACTTGGATAGTAAAGAAGGCATCTTTGAAATCTAAACAAAGGAACCAAGCAACCTCTGCTGATACCAACCTACAAAGAGTGCATGGGTTTGGCACTGTCAGGTACAGAGTTATAGTAGCTTGATTAACTAGTCTTAAATCCTGCACAGGACTCTAAGGTCCCTGGTTTTGGTATTGGCAAAAGACGGTGGTCCATTGTGACTGGCGGGGCAGATAATTTCATACGACCTTAGTCTGTGTAAGGGAGCCTGAATTCCCCCCAGTGCTGCGCTTAGCATTGGATACTGCCTTTGTCTGATAGTTTATGCCCCTGTCTTTAGTTCCACATATGCAGTTCCTGGTTTATGGCCAGTCCAGGGAGGTTGTTTTCTGCCCATACCTTAGGCCACTTAGCAATTAACTCTGACTCTTCTCTTGTTTTGGCCTCATGAATAATCTCCAATCTTTTTCCTGGGGCATAATTACAGTTAACAATAGGTGTGGTGTAGGAACCTTGAGATCAACAGTTCTCTTGTCCGTATATGTTATCATGGCCTTATTTGTACTTTAAGTGGCTCCTCTGGATTAGGATCTACTAGTACTTGGCCTTTTAGTTGTCTCTAGGTCTTTTAATCCTTTGTTCTTTTACTTTAACTACTATTGCAAGTACCGCCTGTCCTCTTAGCCACAGCGGTGGCTCTAACACCAGTGTCTGCCAAGTGCTATGGTACTTCTATGTATGGAAACCGATCAGGGTGTCCAGGCTTCCCAGTCACTACTCTCTACACCTTCTTTACCAGACATACAGCTAAACTCCCTTCTGATGGCCAGCCTTCTCCAAAGCATGGCCATTTTAGCTCACGAATCTTTATCAACCTTTTAGGAGTTATAGTTACTCCATAGTTCCCTACAAAGCTTTTTTTTTTTTTTTTTTTAAATTCTGAACCATTAACCCTAGGGGAGTTTCCTTCGATGCTGCAGAACCCATCCCTATGGTGCAGACAAAGGGGGGTGGTTTGAAGATCTCTCAGGCTCCCTCCTGGTCACGCCTCTCACAGGGCTTTAGGGAGCGTCTTAGCTAAGGTGCACTTGTATAAGCCCTGGGCCTGGTTGTCCCTGACCAGCAAGTCACCATTATGCCTCATGACATCTCCACAAAATTGCAAGTTAGGGCCCGATCGAGTTCCGTATCTGTGACCAATCATGGAGTTTTATAAACAGTCACTCACTCTTTCACACACCACTTATTCACAGAGGCTAAGCAATTCCTCCCATTGCCTTTTACTCTTGCTGAGGCCCTCTGCCTCGTGGAGGTCAATCCTCCTCCTGTTTCTTTTCCCCCTCTTACTGAGTGCCCTGCCTCATGGAGGTCAATTTGCCTCTCTGACTGAGGCCCCTGGTTCATGGAAGTCAATTCCTTTTCCTGTCCCTTTTCACTGAGGCTTCTACCTCAAGGAGGTGATCAAGCTCTTCTTCCACTCCTAGGAGTGTCCTTTACTGGTATTATACTCCTTTTTAATCTAGTTCTTACCTAAGTCGAGACATGCCCTTCCCCTGTATGTTTGTTCCCTTTCTGTGAGCTGCTGCCGCAGAACACGATGGGACCTCCCCGCCACTCTGCCAAGGCCCCTCCATGTAATCAGCGTGGGAGTGCTCTTTGGGAATGGCATAAGTCAGGGTACCAGGGATTGCCCCAAGGGGTGCTGGTCCTGGCATGGGAAGCCCCCAGAGTCTCTCATTCCCAATCAGCCTGCTCTTCTTCCAGGTCAGGGAACCAGACATGTTGCAGGAAAATGGTGAATTAAAACCACATCTTTAGACCATTTTGATAGACACATAAAAAATATAGAGGAAGTAATCTTTAATTGTGGGTGAGAACGCAGGTGCCTCAAGGCATAAAACGCTGAATTCTGGAGAAATCTTTTATACCATTTTTGTTCTTCAGTTTAATATCAGCTACACAGTTATGGCTACAGATGTTAGAAACCAGGGCATATTGGATATATGCCTACTAGAGGAATTACAGGATCGAACAGCATGTCTACTTTTAGATCCCTATGTGTTCTCCAAACTTCTTTTCAAAAGGATCACATTAGGTTGCATTCTCACCAGCAGTGCAGAAGTGTTCCCTTTTCTCCACATCCATGCTAACATCTGTAGTTTGGGGATATCCAAAAAGCCAAAATCACTTTACAAAAAAGATATTTGCACCAGATTGTTCATGGCAGCTCAGTTCATAATAGCCCAAGTGCCCATCAACCCATGAATGGATTAATAAACTGTGGTACATGTATACCATGGAATATTATGCAACCTTAAAAAAGATGAGACTTTACCTCTTTTATGTTTACATGGATGGAACTGGAACGTATCTTACTTAGCAAAGTATCTTGAGAATGGAAGTAAAAGTATCCAAAGTACTCAGTACTATTATGAAACCAATTTAAAATTACTCACACTTTCATATGAAAGACAAATCACAACTAGAGCCCTGTATGAAAGAGGAAAGAAGAGGTGATGGGAGGGGAGGGGAGAGGTTTCCTGGAGGGAGGGTAAATGGTGGACTACATCTATGGTGCATACTGCAAAGGCACATGTCTAATCTATGAAGTATAGAGTATAAATATCTTAACACAATAATTAAGTAAATGAGGTAAAGGATATATTAACTAGTCTGATATAAGCATTCTAAATTGTATATAAAATCAGCACATTGTACCCCATAAATGCATTAATGTATACATAAAAAAAACAGGGTATTATTATTAGTTACAGAGTCTCATTTTTTTTTTTTGCTTTTCAAGATTATTTCAGCTCAGTGTAAAGTTTGTTCTTATCTTTAGAGAAGGAGTTTTTCTGCAGCTGCCTGCTGCTTTCTCAGGATCACTAAGAAGTATAAGTATTTCTCCTTCCTCAGCAGGAACTTGATCAGCTCAGCAGACGCTTAAGCCCAGGTGTGTGAACTCTGTCAGCTTTCCAGAGGGTCCTGGTGTGGAAACACTGGAGCCGCTTTTCTACACTGACCCTCTTCATCTGTTTTTCTTGCTGCGGCTGGTGCCTGAGCCCATCGTCCCCACCCTGGGTCACCTCTTCCCTACTCACTCAGTGACCTGTGTTTGCCTTGATGTTAGTGATGGAGAGGAGGCAGAGGGCAAGGATGAGCAGCAGGATGAAGGCCACCGACACCCCGATCAGAACCTCCAGGAGCTTGCCCAGGCTTTGGACCCAAGTGACTTCAGGAGGGAGGAATGACATCAGTAACTGAGCACCTACTGTGTGCAGGTGCATGCAGGGGCTTTGAATTGCCACCTCCAACCTTCACCCATCGGGCAACATGGGATCCCCTCTCTCCTCATTTCACAGAGGAGGAAACTGAGGCCCAGAGAGGTGACTTGCTTGGCCCAGGGCACCCAGCCAGGAGCTGACCCTTAGCTGAAGGAACAGAGTCTGCATATCTGACACGGCAGCCCTGCTCCCCATCCTGAACAGGTCTTGTCACTGTAGCAAGTGGGATGGACCACTGCAAGGCCTGCTCCTGAACACTTCCCCCAGGGAAATGTTTCTCCTCTCCCAGGAAGTCATAGCAGGAGCCAGACCTGGAGGGAGCTTTGCCCTCTGGGTTAAGCCTCTCCCCTTCACACCTGGAGAAACTGAGGTCCATGTTGGGAAAGGGTATGTCCATATTCCTGTCCCCCGAGGAGCCCGAATGGATGGCATAACTCAGCTCTGTCTCCCCTGGGCCTCCCACCTTCCAACTCAGAGCCCCTCAGTCACCCCCATAAGGCCTGATACTGTGAGGTGAGGGATGATCCTCAGGCCTCCTTGGTCAGGATGGGGACCTGAGGGACAGGGGCTGTCTAGTCCTTACTGCAGATATACCCTCCCCCAGACTGGGCTCTACCTCTCCCCTGCCTGGACCCTCACTCCTCTCCAGACAGCCTCAAACCCTGGGAGCCTGAGGTCCCCTGCATTTCTTCCCAGCCCCCTCAATACAGCCCACTCTTGAGCATTCAAGGGAAGGGAGATCCGAAGAGACTCAGAACTTCCCTGGGGGAGGCCTTGCTCCCTCTGAGACAACATATTGCAGTGACCTACCAGGTGCTGAGGTGGGACCTATGGGTGGGCGGCTGGGGTGCAGAGCATCGTGGAATAAGAGCAAGAGGAGGGTGAGGGGCTAGGTGTCAGAGTCTGCCATCACAGGGGAATATCCACCTGATTTAAAAGAATCCATTGCTGGCTCAGTGCCTGTGGCTCAACAGGCTAAGGCACCAGCCACATACACCTGAGCTAGTGGGTTTGAATCCAGCCTGGGCCCGCCAAACAACAATGACGGCTGCAACCAAAAAATAGCCAGGCGTTGTGGCAGGTGCCTGTAGTCCCAGCTACTTGAGAGGCAGGAGAATCACTTGAGCCCAGGAGTTTGAGGTTGCTGTGAGCTGTGATACTACAGCACTCTACCCAGGGTGACAGCTTGAGGCTCTGTCTCAAATAAATAAGTTAAATAAATAAATAAATAAATAAATAAATAAATAAATAAAAGAATCCATTGTCATTCTCCAAAATCCATCTGTTTTCCACACAGGTCAAATAAGGAAATGGAATAAGCAAGTGAAGTCCTTACATTTTCTCCAGATACATGGGATTACTTTGGTTTTGCTATTCTGTTAGGGGGAGGCTTTTCTAGTGCCTTCCACCTGGCCCTTCCTGTCATCATATCTCTCATTCCATGACTCAGGAAACCAGCACCAGTTTCTAGGGATGTCTTTACTCTTTGAACATTCAGAACCAAGGAAGCAACAAGGCTAGTGCAAAGACCCAAGACATTGATCACCTGATCTCCATAAGTCTCCACACTGACTGGCCAACTCCAGGAACCCTGGTAGTTCTGGGATCTCCCTGAGCAATAGGATATTCCACTAAATGATGAGATCAACAAACACTGTTTTAGTAAAAAAAAAAAAAAAATCCACAGAATAAATCATGTCACTGTGTTACCAATATATAAGATTATGATTTCCAGGACTTTCGAAGAAGTGGCTAATCCAATATTTGAAACATGTTCAATGTCTGTCTGTGTCTAAATAAATAATGGTCCCCATTGGGATGGACTTAAGAATTTGTCATAAAGATTTTGTAGACAAACAGAAGAAGTTAAGCAAATAATATATCTCATTACATTGTAAATCACACCTTTTTCATTAATTAATCAAATCACCAGCACCCCTCACACTGTTTCAAGACATAAAATATAGTAAATGGACAATCACATAGCCAATAAATACATGATTAACAATAAATAATAAATAATTGATTAATTCATCAATGCTTAATTTAAGAATATTTATTAATGAATAAATTAATAATACAGCAGTGATGAACCTTGTTAAGAAATACATTACTAATAGTAAAATAATTCATTAGTAAGTAATTTGTCACCAATGCTTAATTTAAAAATATTTATTAATGAATAATAAATTGAAAATATACCCATAAGAAGACTAATGAGGGAGATATATTTCTAGTGGTAAAATTTTTAACTATTGGTAATTTGTCATTGGTACTTAATATATTGGTACATGTGCTAATTATGTGCTTAATTATTAGTACTTAGTTAATTAATAAAAGACCAGTGAGAAGACTAGTTAGAAAAAATTATAATGGTGAAATTGAGGACTTATTCTAAATGTTCCAAATGGAAACAATAAGAATGTGACTCACTGTCCTTCCACATGGAGTGAAGGACCCTGCCCCCTGCATGGAGGGTGGAGAGTAGAGAGCACCGAGGTCCTCTGACTAAGAGGGTGCTGTGGGCGGACGTGCACCACCACCTCCAGTCCATTTCTCAACATTGAAACTCACAGGAAGCAAAACAACTAGTTCCCAATACATTGGTTTCTGCAGCAGTCTCAGAAAAGATGCCTGGCTTCTCCTTTTCGGAAAACCATTTCTGCTGTGAGAAGCCTGAGTTTTCTGTGGCAGACATTTCCCAAATGTGCCATCGAGGAAACACAGCCCCGAGCTGGTATTAAGGCTGAGGGTCAGAGCGTGATGGCTTCTGTCCAAGGTGCTGCCTCTGTCTTCACCTCAGAGGTTTGTTTTCATCTCCCCATCCTCTGAGGTCACGGAGTCCTGTTTGGATTAATCCTGTTAAAGTGGGAGTATAAATGGGGACCTTCAGGGTGCCTTTTCTCACAGCTGTTGGTCACAGCTAGTCCTGATTTGTGGTGATGCCTGGGGGCAGATGGAGAAGAGGGAGCTTTGCAGAGGAGGAAACCATAAGAGAATCTAAGGAAAGAGGGTTTGTCCAGTGACACCTTCTGGTTAGGTGACTAGTGCAGGTTATGCGTTCGTGGCTGGAATAGCACTCAAGTGGCACTGTCCTCTGTTTCTTACTGATGATTCTTTTTTAAGAAAAATTTTAAGTTAATACGAGGGTACAAATTCTTAGGTTACGTTGTTCTCACTTCCAAGGTAAAGGTCAAGTAGTAGTAGAGCCCTTTACCCAGGGTGTGTGTTGAACACCCTTGCATGGTGCACATTAGGTGAGACCCCGCCAATTACCCTCCCTCCTCCTGCCAATCGACCTCCCCCTTCCCTGCCTCCTCTCTCTCCTCTCCTCACAAACTATATTTGTGTTTTATTGTTCATGTGTGTGTGCAATTGTTTATATATTGGTTTCATATTACTATTGTGTGATTCTTTTTTTTTTTTTGAGACAGAGCCTCAAGCTGTAATCCTGGATAGAGTGCTGTGGCATCACAGCTCACAGCAACCTCCAATTTCTGGGCTCAATCGAGTCTCCTGCCTCTGCCTCCCAAGTAGCTGGGACTACAGGCGTCCACCACAACGCCCGGCCATTTTTTGGTTGCAGCCATCATTGTTGTTTGGCGGGCCCGGGCTGGATTCGAACCCGCGAGCTCAAGTGTACGTGGCTGGAGCCTTAGCCCATTGAGCCACAGGCACCGAGCCTATTGTGTGATTCTTACTTTGATTGCTTGGCATTCACCAGTTTTATCTATAGGAAAGTTGTCATTTGTCTTTTGTAATTAATAATTTATTTCTAGGGAGATACAAAACTGTACAAAGAGGTGACCAACACATAGAAAATATTTTGTAATTGTTTTGTAAAATTTTCTAATGAATATTTTATAAATAAAGGTACATTTAGCTACAATCTCCCATTTCCCCTGTGTATAGCGACTTTATGGGTGTCCTTTGGGACACCTTGTAGGATTGATGAAGTAGAAGTATGTCAGAGCTTGAATACAGATCTTTCAGATTAACTCAGTCAGACAAAAATACAGAATAAAACACAATGAATGAAGCCTTGAAAAAATACAGGATTATGTAAAGCAACCAAACTTATGAGTTACAGGTATTCCTGTGGGAGAAGAAGAAAAGTCAAAAAGCTTAGAAAACCTATTTGAGGGAATCATTTTGGAAAACACCCCTGGCCTTGCTAAAGAATTAGACATCCAGACATAAGAATCTTAGAGGCAACCTGAGTGATATTCTTTGTAAGATGAAGCTCACCAAGGCATATAATCATCAGAGTATCCAAAGTCAGCATAAAGGAAGAACTCTTAAAAAAGCAAGAGAGAAACATTCAATCTCTTATAGAGGAAATTCCACTTAAATCCCTATTAACGACCCATCTCCTGTGTTTCTTTCTGCAATTATAATCAGATGCCTCTGGGCTTTTTTATTTTCTCACAATTTTCGAATCAGTATCCAGTTTTCTCCAGTAAATTTTTTTCTCTCTTTTTAGTTTATTCATTTCACTTAACAGCTCATCCTGAAATTTCTCCCAGTAAAAATAACTTCCCTACTATCTTTTACAGTTCATTTTGAGGATAAACATAAATTTATTTAGGCTTGTCTAGTATGTTTGAACATTTGGGTATGCTTTCTTGATATTCACAAGTACAAATACTTTTTCAGGTAATGACCTTTGAATATATTATTTCATTTTGTTGGAGATTCCTCGAAGGCATTTCCTAGGGCAAAAGTAAATGGAGATGTGCCCATGGTAGACATTGATTGTTTTTCCTTAAGATGGATTGTCCAATTTTGCATTTCTACCAATAATATAAAGAGCATATTTATTTTTTCATAGACTTTCTAAAAGCAGTGAGTTGGAAAGCTTTTGACTTTTTCCAAATCAGCAAAATTGCATGTCAGTGTCTTTCTCTTTTTATGTGAGTAAACCCAAACAGATTCACATATGTGCCAGTGCCATTTTTGTCTTTTTTAGGTTTGCTCCTGTTCATGCCATTTTCCACTTCTTTATCTTACTTTTTTCAATAATTAGCATCAACATATGTATTAATTGCCTATGTGCATATACATAGATAATTATGAAATCTTTGATTTATTTATTTATATTAAATCATAGCTGTGTACATTAGTGCAATCAAGGGGTACAATGTGCTGGTTTCATATACAATCTGAAATATTTTCATCAAACTGTTTAACACAGCCTTCATGATATTTTCTTAGTTATTGTATGAAGACATTTGTATTCTGCATTTAGTAAGTTTCACCTGTACCTTTCTAAGATGCACGGTAAGTGTGGCCCCACCAATTATCCTCCCTCCACCAAGCTTCTCCCCTCCCCTCCCCTCCCTCGCCCTCTTTGATTTATTTGATAGAGTTTTTCTCATAGTTTCCTCTTGTGTCTTGATTTTTCTTGAGTGTATGTGTGTGCTCTGTGCAAAGGTTCATTTATTTAATGATTTTATGTAGTTCAATATACTATATTTGCTTGCTACTGTGCCTGGATTTTGAATTCTATCTTAAAAGTCCTTTCTAAGACCTAGGTCACACAGGAATTCACTTGTGTTTACTTCATGCTTTGCTGTGGGCCTCTTTTTTTTTTTTTCTAAATATATTTTGCATTGAAGTTTCTGATTCATTGGTGGGTAAATCTCCTATACTGTGAGGAATGGCTCTTATTTCACTACCTCTTCCCCAGTTCCACCTTTGCCCTACTGACCTGATATACAGTGAATGCAGCACTAAAAGCATACACTTAAAAACTTCGATTCCGTGGATTTAGTAAAGCTTCTGGCATTTTGACGTTTAGCCTTTCTGCAAATGTCTGCTTCTTAGCTTTCTGGGTCATAAGACGAAATTTATTTTGCAAGTGCTTTAATTACTGCTCCTCTACCTCCTCCCACCCTGTGTTTCACTTCCGAAATTAGAAGCTCTTCTTATCCTTCTAAGCAGAACTGAGCCAAAAAATAATTTAGTCACTGCCCAGGACAAACCGCAATTCCAGATCATCGCAGGACATGCCCGTGACAGCTGATGGTCAGTGAGTGTGTGGCAGCGCAGTAGTTAACACAGCAGCTGCCCGAAGTAGGAAACCACCCTGGAGTTTTGGGCTGTTTGTTTATGTCTGTTTTCTTTTCCTTTTCTTTTAAAAAATATTTTATTTTTTTCGGTCCACCAAACTTTGTCGGAAGGCCAGCGAGTCTGGAGAACAATGAGAGTAGGCTTGCTAAGACTGTTCTGTTCGTCCATTTCCCAAACCACAGTTTTATACATGAAAGTTCAAAGTTTATACATGTGAGCCCTTATCTTAAACAAGAATAATTGACATAACATATGACTTATGAGAAACAATAACCAGCAAAACCCATGACGGAAAACAATATTTCTAATTGAAAGGTTAATTGATAGGTTTAAATATGCTCCGTTTCTCAGTAGGTGCCGCCTGCTGGACAAGAGAAGACTTTCTCTAGGCCAAGATTAGGATACAGATGTGTAAGTTGATTTTATATTAGAGAAAGGATAGAAAGTCGGAGGGGGGAGGGGAGAGATGGGAAAGGGAGAGAGCAGAGAGCAGAGAGCAGGGAGTGGGGGAGGGGAAGGAGTAGAGAATGGAGGGGCGTCCCAAAGAAAGGAAGGAGGAATGCCGGCCTTTTGTTTTATTAATTGACTAATAATCATTTATATGGTACAATGTGATGTTATGCTATATGTACATATCGTGGAATGATTAAATCAAGGCAATTAACACACCTTTCACCTCACATACTTACCATATCTTTGTGGTAAAACATTTAATATTGGCTTGGAGCCTGTGGCTCAGCGGGCTAAGGCGCCAGCCACGTATACCTGAGCTGGTGGGTTCGAATCCAGCCCGGGCCTGCCAAACAAAACAACAATGACGGCTGCAACCAAAAAACGGCCAGGCGTTGTGGTGGGTGCCTGTAGTCCCAGCTACTTGGGAGGCGGAGGCAGGAGACTCGCTTGAGCCCAGGAATTGGAGGTTGCAGTGAGCTGTGATGCATTGCACTCTATCCAGGGGGACAGCTTGAGGCTATGTCTCAATAAAACAAACAAACAAACAAACAAACAAACAAAAAAACATTTAAAATTTACTCTGTTAGCAAGTTAGAAGTACACAATTCATCATTAGTCATTGTCATCACCCTGCTGTTCAGTAGACCTCAAAAATGTATTCCTCGGGTGGCTCCTGTGGCTCAGCGAGTAGGGCGCCGGTCCCATATACCGAAGGTGGCGGGTTCAAGCCCGGCCTCGGGGAACTGCAAAACAAACAAACAAACAAACAAAAAAATAGCCGGGCGCTGTGGCGGGCGCCTGTAGTCCCAGCTACTAGGGAGGCTGAGGCAAGAGAATCTCTTAAGCCCAAGAGCTGGAGGTTGCTGTGAGCAGTGTGACGCCACCGCACTCTACCCAGGGCGATAAAGTGAGACTCTGTCGCTACAAAAAAAAAAAAAGGATTCTAATGACTTCAGTAGCCACTGGAGAATACAGAGCAAAAGCTGTCCATGATACATTTTGAAAGCATTGTTCTGACTACTATCCTGAGATGAGAATGTTAAGTAGAAGCAAGTGGTTAAGAAGCTGTGTCAATAATATAAGCAAAAACTGATGATATCTGGGTCTACAGTGAGGACTGTGGAGTCAGTGAGTAGTAGTCAATGCTTAAAAAAAAAAAAGAAAAAAAGGACAAGAGTCTGTATTTTGAAGGCGAGGCCAGCTGGATTTGCTGATAGACTAGATGTTAGGCATGAGCAGAAGTGAGGAGACAAAGAAAACTCAAAGATAGTGATCCAGGAGTATTAAAGGAACTAGAATATAACATAGCCATGTCAAATTCAGTTTTCACAGATGCATTTGAATACAAACAGGTGAACAAATGTTGAGATTCAGCATATAGGAATAAAGTGATTAGATAAAAACACAGCAGACTGCAATGACTAAAGGAATTAAAGGGGGACTGTTCTTCAGAGGTGTTAGTATGTACTGACATTATAAAAATATAATTTAATCTGTAAGTTATGTAGTTATATAGAGTTCTTATACTTGTTTTTAAAGAAAACACAATTGAGTAATTTGGGAATGTTCTAACCTCAATATAGTTTTAAAAATTTCTATTCCAATCTAAAGAGATCAAATCAACCATAGAAAAGTATTTTCATACTATAGTTTCTTTTGGTTAATGAAGTACCCACATATGTGGGATCAGTGGGATAACTTATCTTTAACAGAGAAGTTAATTTTATCACAGTAAAATAAGTCACAGAAATCCAATAACTAAATCAACGTTTCTGAACCAATTAGAGTGCTTATTTTTATATGTTAGATTGGCAAAATTTGCACAACACTGACCCAGGGAAAAACGCTACCATATTCCTTATCAAAAGAAGAAAAATAGACTACTTAGTTCACTGTATATTAAAGATAAGACATTTTATGCATGTAGCCTAGAAGAAACTTTCCTGAACATGGAATAAAATTTGAATGTACTGGGGAAAAACACCAGCAAATATAATTTCATTGAGGAGAATACTATACTGAGGGAGAAGCTTAGCCTTTTTAATCAGTCTATTCTTTCATATTCAGCACACAGTAGGTATTTGATTTTTTAAAATGAACGAATCCAACTATTTCAAAGAGAGGTCTGTTGATTAGGAATCGCAAATATTCATCTGAAATTTTATATATTTGTTGAAATATGACTGTAGATTTTCTATATGGTTATTTTCCAACACACACATTATTTGTTTTAGTATAGTAGCCAGAAACAAAAAAATTGGATAAAAGGAGACAATCCACGTGATAGCTACTAGAAGGAAAATTTAACTCCCCCCTGTAATGCCTGAGTTTTGGAAATGAGGGAGCAATAGCAAAGACTCAGGTCAGTTATAGCTTTAGTGATCCCAAGGTCTAATATTATGCTGGGTCCTTCAAGAGTACACTCAGGATTCAAGCCTTAAAGAGAAAACAGTAAGAGATCAAAACCAAAAGCAAAAATCTACCAGGGGAACTGATATAGATGTAAACATAAAAATCCCAATTTTTATTTAAATGAAAAAAGGGGAATCTATGAGAAAATCTGTTTTCCATTTAAACAATAATTGGTTTAGATAAGTAAATAAGATCATTTTATTGATACTGTTTTTTTCCTTTTTTTTCTTTTCTTATTTTTTCATTTTATTGATATTTTATTAAGAATCTGAATTTTGTTTTAGGGAAGTTACTAAGATACTCATGATGTCTGTGAAGCATTTTGAAATGAAGAATTTAATTATAGACACGTCCAAACTTACACTTTTTACTGGGAAAGGTAAGATGTATCTATCCCTAAATGCCCCATTCTATCCGAATTTCCCTCCTCACCCACTTCCATCCTGGGTCCTGGTTCTGATGTGATACTCACTAGCCCCATTTCCTCTGTCCAGCCATGGAATTTAGTGACCTGGCATCTAATTTCTGATGAGCAATTAAAGGTCATTGATCAATTTATTTTGTAGACTAAAACATCAGAAATCGCAATACACTGTCTCTCTCTCCCTGTCAGAATAGGAGCATACACTCTGCCCTAATGCCTAATGTCAGGCAAAGTGCTCGGTCATCTGTGAAAGGAGACAATTCGGTCTCCTGTGATTCAGACGTCTGTGTGTCACACATGAGCAATGTCTTCTCCTCAGTCCCTTTTTTGTTGTATTTCTTGATTTTACAAAGATGTATAGATGAAGTAAAAAGAAAAAGAAAACCTAAAATCTGCTTTATTGGTTTCATGATCTATGTCTTTGATCTATTATGCTGACTCACTCCTGGGTGTGGCCCCGTGCTCCCCCTGACTGGCCTCCTCTCCAGCCTCAGCTGTGACTGTTCTGTAACTTTCATTTCCCTCTTCAGTAGCATCCTGAGCTGCCGGCCGCACCGCAGACACACCACGCTTTGGTTCTGTGCCTTCTATCTGGAATACGTTTCTCCCCTCTCCCCTTCTTTACCTAGTTAACAGCTCCTTACCCTTTAACAGCAAGTTCAGGAGCTCTGTGAGGAGTGCTTCTGGGAAGACCCCAGTCTGATGAGGGCTCTGCTTCTCTGCTCTCTCACTAATATCAGAGGGTACGCTCTGCTGCTGGTGGGGACCTTGAACATGGCAAGCCCGTGCATTCACCTTTGTGCATACTGTCATAAACGCAGGATCTGCCACCCAATGGCACCCACCCTGCTTAAATTTAAAACACACAAAAGCTATTATGTGCTCAACACCACGAAAAGCATTCAGTACATTGTCTCTTTTCAGTCTCAGTGTCTGAAAGTTGTAAATAATGTTGTCATCGCCAGATCTCCATTTTACAGGTGGGGATATTGAGGTTCAGGGAATTTAAGTAATTCTGCTTAGCTCCCATTGTAGATGATAGACCTAAGATTAAAAGTGGCAATATTTAATCAAGTCATTTACTGAAGAGATACTAAACTCTCTCAAAAAAAAGATAAGTTTTCTATAAAATCAATTTTCAGAAGAAAATCACAACAAAGAAACCAAGTAGTTCCTCCTTTAATCTTTCCTCACCTCAAAATTATTCTTAGTAACACTCAGTAATTCAGTCTTAAGATTTGACAGAACCTTGGAAAAGGAAACTCACAGAACACATATTTACAGAAAATACGTGCGGCTACCTCTCAGAAATGCGTTATCTTGTTACTTTATGGCTCCCAACACTCCAAGTACAAGAATCTTAAAGCTGGGTCCATAGTACCTTTCTATTTTTCTTTTACTCAAGCTTTGCTTCCCAGTACTGTACTTACATCATAGACATTGTTGTTAAGCTGATGAGCAGTATAAACATTCCAAAGCTTGGAAATGTTCAGGAAAGTTGCCTTGCTGAGTTTCCTTTTCTGAACTCTATAAACTATTGTAGTTTCCCTAAGTGCTATTTATCATTATTTACTATCTATTAGTTTATGCTAGGATACAGTCCCCATACTCTATTCAGAATCAACCCAATCCATTTGAAACTCTCGTAACTATTCATTTGTCTCTTTGCCTGGAACATTATCATGCAGAATCATCTTTCCTATTTCTAGATTTGCTCCATGAGCACAAGAAGAGTCCCTAGTGTCTAGTTAGTATACCATACATCATAGGTGTCCACAAAATATTTGTTAGGTTAACTACTTTAGACTTAAGTTATCCTGAGCAAGTATTAAATGTATTATATAGCAGAAAAAACAATTTGGGGCATTTCACTAAGAATAATCACGATATAGACATATAATTTTACACAGTTTATAGATATATTTATTGGCAGAAAATAATACAAATTCAACAAAGAAGATAGTATTTTACTCATATAATTATTGTATTTCAATGAATAATTTCAGAATTATATAAAATTTATAATTAATGAAAACATAGCAAATAATTAGAGTTTAACTTCGGTATAGAAATGAATGGGGTCAAATTTTTTAACTATAAATATTAAGGTAATTTTTGCATAGAAACTTTAAAAACATGGAATATGGCCCTATAAAATTCTTTCTGTGTCTAAAGTACTATTTTACAGTTCATTAGTGCTACTGATAACATTTTGAAGATAGAGGTCAGTGGACACCATTTTCCCCCCAATTCTAATAAATAATCTCTAAAACCATTAAGAATGTATCCCTTTGTAAAAACTCTGAATTAAATGTCTTTCTATGATTATTTGAATCATTTGTATTATTATCTATATGATTTTATAGCATACATATCTTATAATGTATAATGATAGATATTTTAAAAAACATGAGACCTCATAACAGTCTATAACAGTACTGCATCAAAGTGGGGTTTAAGAAAAGCTTAGAAATCTGTATTATTGATTTCAATCCTTAGATTCTGCTGTTATGAGGAAACATGAACCATAGGAAGTTAAGCAACTTGCTCAAAGCAAATTCGTAAAAGAATAGAACTAGAAAAGAGCGTATATTCTAGATTCTACACAGATATTTATTTAAATTTTATATTTTATATCATTAAAAAAAGAAAATGTGGTAAAATTATAACCTGAAAAGGTCATGGAGTAATAAAATATTTTAAAACTTCCATATAACTTTAAATCTCACAGTGTATTAAACTGAACTATTTTTGTTAGGTAATGGAAAAAAACAGATACCTGAACAAAAACAAGAAAGTTTTATATTCAATATTATGCAACTATACTATAATGTAAATTAGATTTGGCCAACTATGCCTTTTTTTTTTTTTTTTTGAGACAGTCTCAACTATGTTGCCCTCAGTAAAGTGCTGTGGCATCACAGCTCACAGCAGCCTCAAACTCCTGGGCTTAAGTGATTCTCTTGCCTCAGCCTCCCAAGTAGCTGGGACTACAGGTGCTCGACACAATGCCAGGCTATTTTTTTTTTTTGCAGTTATTTAGTTGGCCCGGGCCAGGTTCGAACCCGCCACCCTCAGTGTTTGTGGCTGGTGCCGTAACCACTGTGCTATGGGTGCCAAACCCTATGACATATTTAATTACAAAAACTATTGAGTCTGATTACTTCTTATACTTTGAACTTCCACATAAAGTAACACCTATGAAAAATTTTTCAGATAAACTTTGAATTATTAAAGTGAATTGAAAGTTAAAAACTGAGAGCTATTTAAGAAACTGTGCAATATTTAGAAACTTATGGAAAGAATCTCATAACATTTGTGTTTTTAGAGTTTATGTAGTATTTTATAAAATAATGCTGCATTATTTTTGCTGCAGATATTTCTATAAATTCATTACAGGTCTTTGCAAACTTGCAAGAAAAGCTGTTTATAGAGCCTATGTGCTGAGAAAATTTGTTAATCCAGAGTAAGCCTATGTTTTCTAATGATAAAACAAGCAGTTAGGTGGTTTTGTTTGATGGTTTCATTTGTTTTGTTTTGATACAGGGTTGGCAATAGTTTTGATCCTGTATTCTGTCAGTGGGACTAAATAAGCTGGAGGCTATCACAGACAAACTATTGATACAAATTTGGCAGGAGATAAAGAATAAAAAAGAAAAGTAGGGTGACTTTGGTGGTAAAATGGAAGGAATATGAAAAAGAAAACTACAGAGAAAATGGAACTATTTTCCATTGGTTGTAGAGTGGAATAAATTCTGCATCAATCCTGAAGTTACTGATTCTGATTTAAAAGTGAAAAGATCAATGGCTGGATACACACATGCAGACAAGAATCTTTCTAAATAAACCACTTTTAGAAGTTGAGATTTGGATCAACTGGAACGTCTAACTTGAGTTCTTTGAGGATTCGCCATACTTCCTTCCAAAAAGGTTGTGTTAGTTTGCTAGAACATATCCTTCTTAGGAAAGTATCTTAGGAAAGAATGGAGAAGCAAGAATCCAATCTACTTATTCTAATATGAAGCCAGCAGATGATTTAATACATACATGCCCACATAAGAGAAAAAAATCAAATCAATTCAAGGTGGGGAGTGGGAGAATAAGGGAGGGAATGAGGGAGTGGGGACAGGGCAGGAGGGAGGGGATGGGTGTGCTCCCACTAATGGGCACAATGTTGGGATGCATGGCACACCTCTTGGGGTCCAGACACAATTGTAAGAGGGACTCTATCTAACAAATACAAACATTGTAACTTAATTTGTTGTATCATTAATTAACCTGAGACAATAAAAATATCAAAATTTGGATTAGAAACTGGAAAAAAGGTATTATAAACTACACTACAGATACTCTGAGACACTTTTAATTTAGTGGAATGATATATAATTATCAGAAAATAGGAGTTTCTTGGTATGCAGATTCTCTGGAAGAAATGCATGTGGGTAAATCCTGAGACACAGACTTCAGGTGAATCTGCATCCTGACAGCATGTGACCATCTGCCCCAGAACACTTTACACAGAGATGAAGGGTTTCACTGATGAAACAGAACTTAAAACTAGGGGAATCTGGGTAATCAGTCCTCACACTGTCTACCAATGTACATATTTATGGAAAGTACAGCTCATTACCAAGTGATTCTATAAATTAGCTGACACCATCTGTGTGTCATCAAACCCAGAACCCGTTCAAGCAATTGGGCTTTTTGCAAATATCCTATGCAGTTTCACTACTATCACCTATTATTCAAGAAAAAGAAAAAATAGTCTAAATAAGAATGAAATCTCCACACACAGTCTCACAGACATAAAGTTCTGCTTGTTGTACAGGGCTCCACTGGTAGACCCATAAGAAGGATGAAATGCAGCAAGAGATCCAAGCAGGTGCTGATTGGTGAGCTGGAGTGAGACACTGGAAGCAGGATGGTGACAGATACATGGGAGCCCAACTTCGACAGGTGTTGCACAACTCTGGGTTGCTGGGAAAGAGCAGCAGATGGACCAAATGGACACACACCCATCAGGAAGGAGTAGGAAACTGAGCAATGGTGCTGGGATGGTTATGAGGTGCAGAAGCATTGTGGCACACAGCGACAGGCCCTGCAAACTGTGGCTACAGCCACAAACCAAAGGATAGTCTTCAAATGTATAGAGTTTGGAAAGGATCACTTTATGTATCATCGACTTTAGGCACACTCATATCCCTGGAGAACAGCACAACTGGTACTGTTGTCTACTAATTAAAGGCTAATGATGACAGCTGTTTGATAATACCTGGAAGTTGAGGTAATCCACTTTCCAATTAATGAAAGTAATTGTTTGCTAGAAATGTATTAAAAATGGAAAAGACTATTTCAACAATTTAAAAAACAGCTGTTAGTTCTAATAGAAAGTTTTTTTTTTAGTGTAGAATGGGATCTTGTTGTCCCAGTGCTTCTAAGGAGTCACTATGCTTTGTTAAGATTCTCATCTGCTTTTAAAGTATTAGTATCACTCCAGAACAGTAAGTTTGCTGTTGAGCTTCCTAACATAGCATTAGAGATAAAGTTTGATTTTTCAACACAAAACAAAGTAATGAATTTGCTCCAGAGGTCAACACTAGGAAATCAACATGTTCATTACCTTGGAGAATGAAACAAAATGAATTCTAAAAGCTTTTTATAGAGAAGAGCTGAAAAACAATGCAAGCCCTTTAAGATAATTGTGAGCATTGGAAGGAGAATGTTGTGTTTAAAACTAAAGACTAAATGTTTATTAAAAAAAAAAATAAAAGAACTGTTTGATTGAAAAAATGTATTTATCTCTGATCTCACTAAGTTTTCCTGAGAATTATTGAATGGAATAAGAGAAGATACAAAAGGGTTCTTTGATTTGGAATCTTTGAAATCTTCTGAGTATGAAGTTGATGAAGAGAAACATGTGGAGCTCAGGTGGACAACAGGCATTCAATAAATATTTGCTGAATGATTGAAGACACCAAAATACCCTTGACCAGCAATTCTCAACCTGTGGGTCGCAACCATAGGAACTGTATTAAAGGACCACAGTATTAGGAAGGTTGAGTAACACTGCCGTAGATGCAATTCAAGAGCAACACACAGACTGGGGCCTCAGAAGACCACAGTCCATTCTGAACAGAAATTAACAAGCAGAGTCAAAGGAAAATGGATCTTCCCCAAATCCTGGCTTTCTAGGGTGCTCCAGGTTCTGCTGACTGTGAGGGAACATTAATCCAGGACTACCTCTACTTTCCTGTCTTTTATGAGAAAAATTAAGTGACCACTCTAGTTTTTTCCTCTCAGAAGAGGCCAGAAAGAAAAATTCTGCCATTGGTTAAGGTAATCATATCTTCCTTTACCAGGTCACCAGGATATGTTAGTCCCCTCAAGTCCCACTCCAAGGCTTCTTTACAGTGGAGAGGACATGAGGACACTGAAGTTGTCCCTGCCTGGCTAGTCCTTGGGGGTGTGGCAGAAAGTGCACTGCCCTGGCATGGGAGGCCTGTGATACGGTATTCAAAAGTTCACGTACCGCCATGAAACAATTCAAGTCTAGGTGCTATTGTCAGATAAGCTGCCTAGGAGGCAGCCAGCAGGAATAGGTGGAAAACTTTCTAGCATGCTAAAATTGGCTACGGGAGCATGCCATGGTGTTTCACCCAGACAAGATTGTCTACTAAGAGGAGAAGGTTGGAAAGCGTGTAAGAAAGATGTGCAATTTTATTGATATGATATGGTTTTGTACAGAAGATGTAGTTTTGATCAGGTTATGTAACTGGTAGTCTTTGTGAGTTTCTAGATGTTAGATATGTACATCCTAGATATGTAGTTAAATTTGAATTCTAAAAGAACTGGACAATTATCATATTCCCTACCAAGTGACCTGGAGCTACAGCAAATTCTGAGGTAAAGAGAAGAGAGAAAAATCAATCAAATGTAGGGTCTTTCTTGAGGACTACGTTCTGATAAATAGATTTCTACACAAATATCATCAGCATAATAAATGCATCAAAAACATTTAAGACTGCTAAACATACCAACTGTATTACAATTAAAACAATGGCCTGGGTGATGTTTTAAAGTGTCTAATCTTAAAGAGTTCTGTTATCATTCAGAGTTAGCCATTAATAGTCCTTATGGGTCTTATTGAGAACACAAAGGAGACCTAATGAGCTACATCTGTGATTCTGTGGTGAGATCCACCCAGTAAAATTAACCAGAAACTTAAGTAACTTAAGTTCAAGGAAATAAACCAAAGTACCCTGGGCATAATTCTTAACTGGACATTGCTTTTGATTCCAGTATTATGCTTAATTTCTGTAATACACGTATTTGTTGTGTATATGAGGCCTGACAACTACATTTGTGAACTCATCCTGGTAAAAGTGCTACATACCTCATTGTTGAGTATCGGTTTGGTCACTTTCAAAGTACTCCCCTGAAGCCAGTGCCTAGTCTCCTTTCAAAGCAATTTTTGGGCATTCTTTTTCTGGAATGACTATCAGAGCTATCATCCTGTGAGGGATGACAATTAAGTTCATGAACTTGCACTGTGTGCTTACATTGGCAACACTGTACAAACAACTCAGTAAAGTTTCATAACATTGGTATATCGGTGTCTCATAGCTATTTTTGTGTCAATGTGAAGTGGTACCTAGCTGAGTGGCGTTTGTTATTGTTGTATGTTTTTGTGTGCCATACAAAAACAGCTCTAATGATCACTCTAGAAAAAGAGTTCCCAAATTGCTTTCAAAGGTGAACTTGGTGCTAGCATTGGACCATAGTTTCCCAAGGGGAGTTCTTTGAAGGTGACTGTAGTGCTATTCAACGATGAGGTATGTAGCATTTTTTCTAGGATGAGTTTACCAATCTAATTGTCAGGTCTATAAAGACAAATACTGTCTTCAATTTGTAAATCCCAAAGGCAAGAGGAAACCCATACCATTGTAGTTTGAAGAGAACTGATTTTTAAGAACTGATGATATTATTTCATTTTATCAAAAATAATTATAAATTTTAAGGTAAGACTGACAGGGACTCTGTTTATACATTAATCTTTACACAGATTCACAACGATGATCTTGAACCAATACTTAATACAGTTAAGAGTTAAATTCGGGTGAGAAAGAACACTTATTAAAACCTTGCTTGTAATCACCAAGGGGGGAAACACATATCACTTGATGGATAAACTGCTTGGAGTAAGAAGTTGGTAGTCTCCTAATTTTGTATAGTTATTTAAAGATTCAGTCTCTCCCATGAATGATGCACAGACTTTCTTATTCTTGCTCAAGAGAAAAATGTGAAAATTCATATAAAATATTTTACTTCTGAAAGAGTTAATGAATCAAAGACACTCACAAGGGCAAAGCTTCCTGAATCTTTGGGGAAGCTAAATGGCACACCTGTTTACTTGGTCTAAAAGAAAAATGTCTTTATCTAATATGACTGGTATCTAATGATTTATAAAATTACTTTAGTTCAAATTTTAGCTCAAAGGCAAGAGTGAGATGAATAGATCTAATGAACAAAATCTTCCACACACCCATTCACCTTTCCACTGTAAAAAATAATGACTAACTTCCTCACGCTGAGCTAGGTCAGTGCATTTAGTAACATAAATAGAGAGTACAGTTTAATAGAGTCAGTTGTTCTAGTCAGCCAAAAAGGAAAGAGTCTGCAGAGGTGACTAGAACAACTGACTCTATTAAACTGTACTCTCTATTTATGTTACTAAATGAGGTGACTTGTGGTTTATATCCATTTTTATTCATAAATTCTCATTATGCCTCCTTGTTCTGAGAATTTCCATGTTCTTTATAACAAGAATGCAGTTTTTCAAGAGTTTATCTTATTAATGCTACCTGTAGAATTAAAGCTCATGGTGATACTATTAGGTAGGTCCTCTTTCCAGATTATGGATCCTTGTTCCCAGTTTACCTTATATTTCTTTTTCTTTAATATTTCTGTTTTAAATATCTTTATGGTTACCATTCTTTGTTGAAATATCTTCTATACAATGGGCCTATAGAAAGTGCAGCTATGTACACTGAGTTAGACACATAAGAATACAGAAATGCAAATGCAATTGAAGCAAAAGTGACATTTCTAAACCAGTCATGTGGCCAAAAGGAAGAAAGCTAACAGCCAAAGTGTGTTTAGTATGTGAGGAAAGATGTGCTGAGATGTCATTACAGTTGCCGTCCATGACTACTATGTGTTAATAGCTAAAAGAACTTTGGCAACTAAACTGAGTGAAGGTCTAGAATACATTAGGGAAATTGCATGTAAACCTAGGATAAAAAAGCTGCCAAAATGCAGAATTCTACTGATACTCAGATAAGGCCAATGAAAGTTTAAAAAAATGCTATTTTTAGGGTGGTGCCCGTAGCTCAGTGGGCAGGGCACTGGCCACATACACTCAGGCTGGCAGGTTGGATGCCAGCCCAGGCCAACTAAACAACAATGACAACTGCAACAACAACAAAATAGCCAGGCGTTATGGTGGGCACCTGTAGTCCCAGCTACTTGGGAGGCTGAGGCAAGAGAATTGCTTAAGCCCAGGAGTTTGAGATTGCTGTGAGCTGTGATGCCATGGTACTTTACTGAGGGCAACATAGACCCTGTCTCAAAAAAATGCTATTTTTATATGGTACCCTTGAATTTGAATTGTTTTTTAGTCAGGCTTTTATGAACATACCCAATGTTTACATGTTTTATATTCTTTTTCGACTGATATACTTAAAATTTATTGTAGTGTTCCCAAACTGTCATTACTAGTTGTCATTACCACAATGTGCGTGAATATACCACATTTTGGCTATAGTTTAAATGACATGAAAGATGTGAAAAAGTTGACAAAATCAATATGTATTATTGAAATAATTATGTGCTTATAATAAGGAAATTACTTTTATGTTTTAGGATAGGCCTACTTCCTAAATCTATCATTATTTGAGACAAATAAATATATTTTTTCTATGTATGGAGCTCTGAGTTAGGATTTTCCATATCTTAAATCATACCTTTCACATCTTCATCCTCAATCGTTGTATTTGAACTCTCAGTTGACTCCTATTAAGAAGAAAACATATTTTTAAGTTGTATACAATGACTAGCACGATTGCTTCTTCAAAAATTCGCTAGTGATATGCATATCATGCAAAATTCTTCAGCAGGCGGTGTTCATATGCTGACATGCAAATGGACAAATACATTAAGTGATGTTTAACAGAAATAAAATATCAAATGCTGCACACATTACATAAAGGGAGCACTCTGGTTGCCTAATCTGTGAAGCAGTATAAATCTAGGCGATTTGTTGAAGCAGTGGAAGTATGCAGTTTATTTTATGAACTGAGTAAGAATGTGTTGGCATTACAGTGCCCCAAAAGGTATGTGTGTTTTTCTGAGCAATTGAATACATTAGTCAAATGAATTCAAATCTTAATATAGGACAATTTTATTCCCAATTAATTAATCACAAATAGAATCTTGTTTGTGTCAGGTACAATGTCAAGCACTGAATTTGAACCTGCCTATTCCTTTGAAGGGAGAGAAAGCATTTCAATGTGTCATTTGATGAACAAACTAAAGCTATTAAGCTGAGATATGCGGAAAGAAATTTTAGAAAGAATTTTCCTTTTTGTCATCAGCACAATTAAATAACAAGAAATAATTGACTTTCAAGAATGACTCAATTTTTTCCCATTCTTTTCTAAATTAGAAATCGGCTGCCAATGATTAGAAACTTGCCTCTGCAAGGAAAAAAATCAAAGGTTTTTTTTTGTAAAACTTCAAATGGATTTGAAGATTAGTAAGCACATTTAAAGGTACACTTTAACTGCTGGTATTAATATACATTTCTCAAAATGATCTGATAAATGTTTAATCATGTACTAAAAAAATTTTCTAGCAGATAAATTTTACAATATTCACAAGAAAGACACAATTTTCTATTTGAAATGATTAAAGACTAGAGCCTCCCCCAAGAAATTGGAAACAAACTTCCAATCAATAGGTATATGCTCAGAAACAAAAAAAAACCCAGATTTTGAAAAATAATGCTAACGCTAGTCAGTGTCTTTTTTAGAGATTCAATATTCAAAAAAGTGATCGATTTATGTAAATATCATATACAATATTTAAACCAAAGGGCAATTTAATTAAAGATTTCCAGAGTCTCCATACACATGAAACCAAAGAAAAGAGTCTTCATGCGTTTCTTAATGTGACCTAGTATTCAAATTGAAGCTCAAAATGAAGGTCAATCCATGCACTATAAAAATTAACTAATTTATGTAAGTGAGAAAGACCATGCAGCAACTTTACACATGATATATATATGGCTAGGACTGTTGATGTATCCACTCCAGCTGTACCTGGTCTTACCTGGTCTTACATTTGCTAGCACTATGGAACAATTGTTCTTACATGGGATGGTCCTGACTGCCTCAAGTTTTTTAGGCACCTAGGACTGTCTTGGTGTCATGACTATAAAATATATCTCATATATAAAAACACTTCATTTTTTTTACTTCAATGATTTTAATATTGTTGACTGAAAGTTAAACCAGAGAGGAAGTGTGTTTTCTAAGTCTTAAGTATTGTTGAAAAGAATATAGATGACTATCCTTAATGTTTGAAGAAAGCATAGTGCAATATTTTTTTCTTTTCTTAGAGATAAAATAAAGTATGGAAAGTAATAAACTGGGAACATGGAATGCATTCAGAAAATATCTCCTTTTACGATAGATGTGTATGTGAGTGCTGTTATTTAGTTAACATGATGTGCAAATAATTTACAATGTACAGGACTCATTGGTCTTCCTTCAGTGTAAGTGATTAAATGTCTGTTGCTGAAATGTGTATAAGTCAACAACAAACATATCTCACAAGAAGTAATACTCCCTGCTTCTCCTCAGATTCATGCCAAACGACAGCAACAACAACATCATCATCATAACAGGGAATAAAAACAAACAAACAAGAAACCACTCTGACAACAGAATAGAATGAAACTCAAAAGTAACATTATATTAAAAAAAATTAAAACAAACAAAACCCATGGAACTCAAGATGATATTTTGAAGACAATGGAGTGATATAGCAAGAAATACTAACATTTCATGCAGAATACATCTACAGTACAAAGCACAAACAATCTGGGGAAAAATACAAGACCAGATAGAATCACTTAAGATACACAGTCATCCTGATATAAAGACTTCAGAAATATTTAGCCTGACTTTTACTGATTTATAATAACATTTATTTCTCTTTCAAGACGTCATTCATTTTTATATGAATGAAGTATAAAAGTCCTAAGTCTAAACAAATTAGGTTCAAAAGAAAGTGTGGTCGAGAAAGAGTAATGATTTTCTTTGCTATTTTTCGATAAGCAAATTAATTTTGCTTTGACTATTTGACGAGATGTGTATTCTTGTTAAAGCAAGATGATGTTGATTCTTTCTGAATACCTTGTTTCCATCAGGGTTGTGGATTACAGTAGTTTGGGGCTCCTGAGTGAGAACAAAATAGAGAAAGAAACAGTTCGCATTGGTAAGTACATTCTTTCTAGAGTGAAGGACAGAGCAGAATGGGCCAGCTGACAAACTAAATAGTGACAAGAGCTAAAGCAAAGTTAACTGCTGTCAGAAGTTGCAGCTGACAAAGTCTCTGATGAAAGATCTCCCTCTCCAGCCCAGGAGACGGGACCCCTCCCTAGCCAGAAGCAGCATGCAAAAGACCTTATTCTTGATCAGCACACAGACAAGGCTTTGAAGTATGAAGACCTGAAGAGGCACTCACTGTTTCACTAAGTCCTACGCCAGCTAGAGCTTTCCCTTCTTCTTTGATGAGTGGTTTACTAATATCTTACCTACAGAAAACAGGCCAAGGACACTGGAGATAAAATTCTTTGAGATGATCTTGAATTCTTTGGGAAGATACTTTTCAGTTTGATTGTCTTGAGAACTGATTATGGTGTCATTATAATTAAAACACAGCTGAATACTGTTGGAAATCCAGGACCATTGGGCCACACTTTAAAAACAAACAACTCTTGTAATGCATTTATTTCAGAGGTCCATAAAAGAAATTCTAAGGCACATTTAGAGGGTTCGAGAACTAATCACATAATCACTATAATTTGAGGCTTGCAGCTGTTAAATCCTGTGTTAACTCATGCCTAAAAGACAATTTCTGCTTTACGGAATCATCGGCTGTAAAGTTATGCTTTTCCATGAAGAAAATATCATTTTTTCCTATTACTTTCTATCAGAAAAGCAAAAAAATGAAAATAAAAAATTCCCAAGTGGAAAATGACTGATGTAAAAAAAACATTCAGTGTGCCTGAAGGGCATGCTGGGTACTTTGATTACATGATGTCTTGGCAGCAGGGAGTTACTGTAACCCACTGGGAGTTCTTGGCCATAGCCACTCCCCCAGTACCACAGTTTACACAGTTATACTGAGAGAATAGTGTCCACCACTGTCTTTCCTTTCCCTGGCTATAGCTGTGATCAACATTGTTTTTACTAGCAGACACCTGCTATCTTGATGTGTCCTTCCTTCAAGTATTTTTAAATGAAGCCTTCTGGTTGACTATAGTGAAATAATCTCTTAACATTTTTTTAAGCACTTAAAATAACAATAAGAACAGAAAATAATTGGAAAAATTTCTGAAATATGAAAGAGTTTGGGGAAAACATAGAACTCTGAGCACTGAATGCCAGTATTCTGAATTTTAACACAACACCATCTCAAAACAGCAACACCGATTTAGTTGTTCATAGGGTGGATTTGATTGTAATGGACAAAACTGGTTTCCATCGATAATTCAAATTCCTATGCTATGAATTTCATTTATGGATTAAAGTGAAACAGTAAAAATTTAACTGAAGACACAACAAACAAAAGCGTTAAATTATCCAGTGCCTCTTTATCTCAGAAAGTGAGGTCTTACAAAGCCCTGTTGCTTTTTCATAAGAAGGAAACAAGAACTCTGAATAAGGTCTACTTTTATGCTACCCAGCGATAATCTCATTAGCTCTCCTTGATGTCAGCATTTGCATTATGAAAGGAAAAAACTTGCATTATCTAGAACTATCATCAGAAGAAGAGCTAAGAGTGACCAAAGCACATTCTACTGCATTTCTAAGGCAGCATGCAACAATTTCAACTACAGAGACCACAGCTATCAGTACAATGTTCAACGATGAAATGAGATAATCTCATGTTAGAAACACACTGCTTGACAACTATCTTAACAAAAGGAAAAATAAATGAACTTTTGTCATCTCATAGAAAGCAAAAATAAAAACAAACCAAACAAAATAAAATATTTATAAATATGTATTTATAAAGTGAAAGCAAATGAGAGAAACAACAAAAAAACAGTAAAGAACTTAAGAAGGGTTACAAAGAGTCCAGGTATACCAGCGCCGGGGTAGGAATATTTTCTTTGGGGCTGGTTACCACGTTGGCTTTGTTGTTTATCTGTAGGTATGCAGAAAATAGAAACAGAGACGCCATGAACCCCTTGGTAGCCAATGTCTCTATACGCAGCATGTCGACATGGAGATATAGACATGAAAATAAGAGTCACTGAAGATGAACATGAAAGACATTGATGACTGACAGGAAATGATGATCACGTCTAGTCTCCGACGGTCACACTCAGGCGAGGACCGTGGTGGAATGCTATGGTGGTGGAATGATAAAACAGACTTGTCTGTTCTGGTGGGGCCGCTTTAGTGAACAGACACATTGCTGCTCCAGCAGAGCTCAACTCAAGCTTTAGAGAATGAAATGAACATATCCCTTTTCACACTCTTCAAGTCAGATTCTCTTTCCAGGCTTCCAAACTGTTCACTGCTATGAATACATTCCTTTTGTTTTTTTCATGTTAGTCTTGATCCTGAAGTCACACACAGACCATCTCTCTCTGGGGAGCCATCATTACATGTTTAGGAGGTATCCAATTAAACACTTAGATCTTCTGATGAGATGGCGGAAGTTATGATATTTTTAAAAAAATGTTAGTCTAGGTCTCCTTCAAAAATTACACCTTGAATTACAAATGAGGGAATCAAACTCTATGCTAAATGGAAAAGGACTTTTTAAAGTAATTGTATGAGAGAAAAATACTATGTTTTCTGCCCAAGTGCTATTTCTATCATTGAGGAATATAGGGGAAAATACAGGTAAAATTGCACACGAACTTTATGGCCACCCTGTATTAGATAATACCATTCCTTTGCTTGAACATTATTAGATTTGACCTTGAAGAAGATATCATTACCACTGTGGAGGCCATAATGTGAAAGCAACACAGAAGGTCAATAAGTACTGTCATGGCCCACAGGGAAGACTCTTTGTAGCCAAGTAGCAACTTGAAACTACGATTGAGTTTGGGCACTAAAGAATTAAAGAATAAATATTAATAATTAACAATCTTTTAAACTCATGCATGACAACTTATATTATGGTTACCAAACAGAAGTATAAATTACCATTCATTCTTTTGCACTTTATCAGGTGTTTTCTTTATATATTACTTACTAAAGGAATACACCCTCAAAATTTTGACATAAATGTATTTAAGGTCTTAATGAGAAAGATATACTACATAAAATAAATAAATACCAAATGAGTATTTGTAAGTGATGACACCAGTTTAATTTTGTTTTGACAGCTACACTTCACACCTACTTATCATACCTTATCATACTGAAATTAGCACTGAGAAGATCGAAGGTTACAAATTAATGTAGGTATGTACATTCTACATTTCTATTCATTCACATTTCTGTGACTATTGTATTAGTATTATTTAAATGAACTGCAACACTGTGCTCTGTGGCATGCAGAGAGATAAAACTTTTACATTTCACTGGAAAACTCTTTAAATGTTAAATCATCCATCTATATTTGGCATATAGTTAAACATTAAATCAAAGTGTAGGGAATTTAACATAAAATTTGTGCAAGAGCCAAAAAGTGATCCGAGGTGATGGCGTTTATTAAAGAGAGATCAAAATTCGGTATTTATATTAGTAGAGGATACGTGAGGAAAGGGGAAGGCACACTCACAAATAGTTTCTTATTCAGGAGAGTGCTTGGCAAAAAAACCCAAAAAACGAAAGCTGGTTTCCTGTCAAATCATCAGTGGCACTCATGATTAAAGTTCCACATGTATGTGATACATACACTTCGTTTAGTTTATATCAGCAAATGCAAATGAAAGAAATATTCTGAGATGCTTTCATTTCTGTTTTGAGATAAGACACTTGATTTTTTTCTCTAGGATGTGGTTGCCAAGAACTGCTTTATTTCAATGAAAATGTCCCACATGCACCTCTCCATGCACAAACTTGTCTGCACAAGTGCACACATGCCCTCTCCCACACACACTGCTACACCCAGTCACACATTTATACATGGCACACACATCATATTCTCTTCTTAATGAAAGCCCTCCCTGATTGACAGGTATGGGAAGCATGAGTTAAATGTCTATGTGCCTCAACCACCACCTGCAGTCAGATTTAAATGTGTAGTTGAAACTTTTTCATTAATGTAAAAATTAAATTAGTGATCATTTTTTACTATAGGAAATCTTCGGGAGGTATATGTAATTTTTTTTTTTTTTTTTTTTTTTTTGAGACAGAGCC
>CAUYON010096976.1:0-42479 GCA_963573935.1 Arctocebus calabarensis
GTCCCATATACCGAAGGTGGAGGGTTCAAGCCTGGCCTCGGCTGAACTGCAAAACAAAACAAAAAATAGCCGGGCACTGTGGTGGGCGCCTGTAGTCCCAGCTACTCGGGAGGCTGAGGCAAGAGAATCGCTTAAGCCCAAAGAGCTGGAGATTGCTGTGAGCAGTGTGACGCCACGGCACTCTACCCAGGGCGATAAAGTGAGACTCTGTCTCTACAAAAAAAAAAAAAATAAATAAATGTAAGGCTGTCTGCCAAGTTGATTCAGATTGTTTTTATGATCCTCTGCCTCCTTCCTCTACTTGCTGACTTTCTTTTGTGTTGTTGTATCAGTGTGCGCTTCTGGTTATTTTTCAAAACTGTCTAGGTAAGGACCTATGCATGGTTATATTTTCTTACAGAGCTAAGTGTATGAACTTTGTGACTGCAATCTGCAATTTGCTAATAAGAGGCCCTTCCCTCATTACTTCAAAATCCAAGGTGGAGGAGATTGTTGGAAGACTAACAACTGAGTATGTGTTTTGTAAGCAGTACTAGCTTTCATGTATATCCATCATTGCTTTATAACTTTTACTGAAGAAATAATCTTATTATTAAACTTTAATTTGTCAATGTATTATTTAAATACAAGTGAAAATTATGGTTCTTAATTAATTAAAATTTTAAAAGCCTGCGCATGAACTTCACACTCAATATAGGATGTACTTCAATGTTACCCTATTGCAGAGAGATATTCTTTAGTTATTAACTTTTTTCCTTAAAAAATTAAGAATTCACCATTCAGTTCTAGGATGATACTAGAACTGTATCACAGAATTACAGAAATCTGTAAGAACTTCAAATTCTAACTCAATCCTCTCACCAAACTTTACACATGGCTAAACAGTTTTATTCTGCAACAGCAGGGAAAAAAAGCAAAGGAGGGGAAAGAAAAATAAATAGGTAGCTAGGTCTATGGAACAAAGAAATTCAGCAAAAGGCATTAAATATGTTATTTTAAAACTCCTGTTATATGTGGTTAGGATATTTATCCAACATATGCTTGTGATCTTTAAAAATGAGAAAATCTGTAAAAATTTAAACGGTGTTATAGTAGCAAATACACACAAACTCCTCAAGGCCCTGAGATACAACAAGGAGAAATCTTGCTCCTCAGGGATAAAATTAAATACCCATTTTGATTATCTTGTACATGAATGTCAGTTTATATATTGCAAAAATTAGTTCTACTTAAAAGGATAGCCCAACTAAAAGAAAAAAAACTATTAGAACAAAGAAAGACATATCATATTAACTTGGTGCAATTAAGAGAAAAAAATCTTTTTTTAAAAATAGAAAAGTCTATTTCTACCTTATACTATTTTTCATTGTGCCTAGAATGAGGACCAACCTCATGAAGCAATTCCTTTTAACTGTAAAAATAATAAATTTTAATAAAATGATATAATTAGTAAGTAAGCATGTCTTACCCAATAAACAAAGAAATGATTTAAATGATTTAAAATCTGGGTTAATCAGAGATATATCAAAAAGGTTCACACCAGGACTACAACTGATAGTCAGCTGACCTGATCACTTATGGCCCTTCCATCTCAACATTCTTTTGTATTTAATAGTGATTCTCAGTACCTGCTCAGTTTAACAGGTTACTTTATTTAGGGTAATCCTTAAGCATTTAGATAGTCAAGGCTTAAACAAAGCACAGACCAAGCCTTGGGATTAGAATTCACAATTATCTCATTCTCTGTGAATCTGCTCTCCTACTCTTTGAGTCTCATCACTTTCTTCTTGTGCTCACACTATGAAAAAGAAAAATTTCTATTCCCTCCCCATCAGGCAAAAAACCCTAAACTCCCCATCAGCATCTTTACAGAATTTTAACAGGTTTAGCAACTTGGTAAAAGGACATCTGCAAGCATTTGTACTCTGTAGTTCAGAGGAATGTGAACTTAATGTATTTAGTTATATGCTCTAAATATCCCATATGTGAAAATAATATTTTCTAAAACCTAATTAATTTTATATTGAAAGTAGCAGACATTAACCATAGTTAATCTACATGTTGATAACTCTGCCCTTGACCTCAGTATCATAAAGAAATTCTTTCAGAGAAAATGTCTGCATTCCCTAACAACTATCTCTAACTCTAAGTCTAAGAAGAAAGGAGAAAAGTAAAATATTCTCACAGAGAAAACAAACACTTACTGGTACTTTGAAGGGTGAGGTATTTGCAGTGTCCATGGAATTAGGTTTCTCTGATGTACTGGTCCCTGAGATACTCCGTCTGCGAGGGGACCTTTCTGCTGGCACCTCTGGAAAAAAGGAAAGTTGAAACACTAAGAACCATTTAGAATCTTTCACTAAACTGTAAAATTCTTATTTTTTTATAAAAAGTCAGTGTGATTTAAAGGTATATTCTATCTCTATGTACTTTGTCTTTGGGGGTTTGAACTATCAAGATACTATAGAGACTTGGTCACAAAGAATCTGTTTCAGTATGACAACTTGTATCTGTATCCATGCATATATAAAAAATAATTTCCTCTGAGCTATAATTAATACTTTTAAGTTCACTTGATATTTACATCTCACAGTATTATCAACTCACTTTTCTATTTGTCAGCAATGTAGGGGTTAACAGAATGAAATGAAATTTCTAATATTCTTGTGAACAAAATAAAGTCTAGTGTTGCATATGAGTTGATAGTGTTTACACAAAGGTCAAAGTTCAGTCCTGTGCAGATAAGATGATTCACTAGACTGCAACGAAAGGGCCATGAGAAGACTGAAAGCTGCTGCCAGGATAAAATAACAGATATGCCTATGCAGATATAAAAATAGATCAGCTTTTCCTTGTTCGGCAATATGACCTTACTAAGATCTTACTAAGATCTGGAATCCTAAATCTGTTCTAACTGATCTAACAAATTTATGATTTTGCAGATGATGTGAAATTCTCCTATTTAGTTACTATATACTGTATTAAGGCTACATTTAAAGATACTTTCATAGAATGAGATATACACACACACATATGCACATACACACAGATGATATATACATATTATATACCTTTATCACAACTGCTTCCCATCGCCACTTCAACTGACAGACATATAGGAATCCAGCTTCTCAGATAACATTAGATAATCTCAACATGGACAAGGAAAAAAAAAAAACACATCCTAAAAAAAGTATTCTGTGTTATCTTCCGGATCTTAGAAAATAAGGAGTAAATCGTGACTCCGGAGACTGACATTTTGATTCCTGCTGTTCTCCCTTTAAAAGATAGATGCAGTTTAAACTTCCATTTCTGGCCTCCTGGCCCCTGGGATCCGTGCTACTTCCACTTAAGAGAAAGCATTTTTTTTTCTCTCTCGCTCCCTCCCTGTGTCTTGCTCTTCCCCCTCCCTCTCTACAGCTTGCAGAGAGCAAGCGAGAAAGAAACACACAGGACTGCAGCTATTCAATCAATCGTTCCAACTGCACATCCTCATTAGTTACTTTCAGGCTATTAACAGACATCCAACCACTGCCTCCCCTCAGTTACAGAAAAATTTCACTGTATTACATGAATCTATAGCAAGAAAAAACATTTATTGAAATTCATATTCAGCTAGTGCCAAAGGGACACCATTTTACACAAACCCAGTAATGCACACAAATCAATCCCTCCTATGAAAATCCAATTGGAAGTGCTTATCCTATTACTATCTTTGCATTCTGGACACTGATTTTCTTTTTCACAACTAATCATATTGTCTCAGTGACTTTTTCACCACTAAAATTTAAGCCAAATTGCAACATTTTCAATGAGGGAGAGGTTGACAATAACGTCTTACATGCCTGCAGTGCCAAGAAGAGTTCTATGCTATTACTGTATTGTAAAAGTATCATGAATCACGAACTCTCTCAACTTCTAACTATCAGTGGTTAAATGAGCCTTAATATAAAAGCCATTTTCAGAATTAGGCACACATGACTTCTAACGCACATCCCTGAAAAATGGCAGTATAATTAGCTCAGATTCATGGGAATGGCACAAAGCACCGAATTTAAGCAAATCAGCTTGTTTGAGCATACTGAACTGCAAAACCTTCAGACTGCAGGAATGACTTTACGGAGTGATTATCTCAGTTGGGGGATTCTGTACAGGGGAGAGACAAGGCAGAAGGGAAAGGGGCTGGTGAAGGTAGAAGAAAATCTCATCTTTACTCTGTTAATTGTAACCTCTTATTTCAAATTAGAAGATACAGGAGATTGTATATTATGCTATAGTCTGTTTTGGTCTCTGAATATTTGATGAAAAAAACCAAATTTGGAGAAAAATAAGTTTCATTAGCTGGGATAAGATGATCTAGTATACACTTTCCTTAATTTGTAATGTTCTGGCTAAGGAAAAAAACTGAAACTCATTCCTCACTTTCTTCCAAATATCCAATTTTAGTTTTTAGGCATATGAACTCATTACATAAATTCATTTCAATGCTTTTAACTATTTGAAATTACATTGGCAAAAATGAGCAACCACATTTCAAACTCTAGTAAACACAGAGTACTTTCTTTATCTTTTTGATTTTCCTTCTGTATCATGGAGAAAAAAGTCACAACTCTGATGTGGGTTGTAGGATAGATATTACTAGGTCCAGAAAGAAGAAACTAAATTATTCTTGAAAGTTTGAATAATTTCCACTAAAAAGGGAAGAGGAAGAAAATGAGATAAGGTAAACAATTACAGAAAAAAGAAGTCTACACTATGTTGCTTTCTTAACTCCCACAATATAATTTATCGGCTAATGAAGAATAGACCTTTGAAACATCCAGGTTCTTTAGTTTTCACAATATTCATAACTATTTTGAAGCACAGAGGAAAAATATACACTCCTAGAACCAATGTCTGCTCAGAAACAAGGTAGCAGCATTAGCAAGAGCAGAACAACCAACTTGCCAAATGAGTCTCAGGCAGACCTGCATATTAAATTGGTCAAATTGCATATTAAATTGGTTTAAATCTCTGAGCAGCAAGGAAAGCTGCTACTATGCTCTTGGTTACATTTATGCTGAGTTTGAAGGAAGATCTAAACTAGTTCTACAAGCCATATCCTCTACCCCCACTCATGCTACATACTATTGCACTGTTTTCACCTACAGTAAAATTAATGTTCTTTTCATAGTCACAATATTTAGTTACAGTCATTTAAAATATACTCGGTCTCTAAGACTGAGACAAGAGACATACAATATTATTTCGGTAGATAAAGGCTTGAAACTACTTCCTTCACTTTATCCTCTAAAAAATACTATTTTTTATCTTCAGGTTGAAAAGCAAAAATGTTATGAAAAGCCTCATTAAGTTTTGAATTTATCTCTTCATTTCATTTGCCATTGGAAACGACCTGAGATGAGGTGATGACTTACAATGAAGGGGGATAACCTCCAATACAGCTCCAGATAGGATGATGTATTGAACAAAGAAAACATACAGATGTTTTTCTTGGCAGCTCTACCAGCTATCTGTATGATTTTGTGTAAGCCATTTCACCTTCCTTGTCTTGCTTTATCTTTAATAACTGGGTTATCCAGACCAAACAGAGATAAAGACAAGATCAATGAGTTTATATTCTTTGATGCAAAATTAGCTTTTTAGAAGAAAGGGACTGTTAAATCTAAAGTGTGTTAGCATTATAACATCATTTCCTCAACATACACATTTTCCTCTATGTCAGAGTGCTTTCCTCGAAAACTGTAGCAGAGAAATTGTCAATTGGATAATTACAGGGCAAAAGTACTTTTGGTGGAGGATGTGCCTGTTCAACAAACAAATCAACACCTGCTTTAGAACCTCGTAGTGTATTCATGGACTTTATTTACTTATCAGGGAGCAAATATGAACAAATTCCTGGATCTCTTATAAGAAAAAGGAAATAATCAGCTTGGTGCCTGTAGCTCAGCAGCTAGAGTGCCAGCCACATACATTGGAGCTGGTGGGTTCAAATCCAGCCTGGGCCTGCCAAACAGCAATGACAACTACAACCAAAAAACAGCTGGGCATTGTGGTGGGCGCTTGTAGTCCCACTACTTGGGAGGCTGAGGCAAGAGACTTGCTTAAGCCCAAGAGTTGGAGGTTGCTGTGAGTTGTGATATCATGGTACTCTACTTAGGGCAACAGCTTGAGACTCTGTCTCAAAAAAAAAAAAAAAGGAAATAATCATGTATTTGGGAGAACCTTAAGAAGCAGCAAGACTATGAGTTCTAAATAATTATTTTTTTCTCTTAGGCTATCCAAATACTCTAGCTCGCCAATGTCATGGATCATTTTGACTTTACACAAAGATTTACTGTTCCTTTAGTACCTGGACATATACTCTCTGGTATTTTTCTTTAAAATTTAACATATTATGTGCCACATTTCCATTAAAGACTCTCAGCTAGTTTTAGACTAGTTACTTGAGGGTAGGGCATTGTTGTAATTCCTTTTTACCCACTACCACCAATACACCTTCTCTCTTAATGACTTCTCCCCTGCCACCATCCTAGGCCTTCCCAAGTACTAGACACTTAGCTGTAAGAATTAAATAAACACTTCTGAAATTTAGAATTTCACTTCACTGCTTGTGAAATTACATTTTATAGCAAGCTAAAATAACTACTTATATATTGTGTGTATCCATGCATGTGTGTATACTTATATTACATAAGAATTCATTAACTCAACTAATAATTACTGTCTTTTATATGCTCAGATCAAAGAGAATCAAGTAAACAAAATAGAGGAATGTCTCTTCCTTTTTAAACTTACATGAAGTTAAGGGAGACAAACAATAGACAATATTGTATATTAGAAGGTGAAAAATATTTCAGGAGAAATACAAAGTAGACTTGGAAATGAAGAGGTATAGTAATTTTAAATAGATGGTTGTAGTGCAAAGGTGAAGTATGAGCTAGTACTTAAGGAGATTAGGACGTCAGCCTTGCAGATTTATTAGGGAAGAAGACTGGGGGCAGAGCTTCTGGGGTAAAATGCAGAGGGATCAGTGTAGTGAGTGGGAACAAGCAGTAGGAAATAAAGCTTGTGAGGAATTGGGGCAAGTAAACTCATATGATGTAGGCCTAATACATCTGAGCATATGTACAAACTTTAACTTTTTACTCAGAAATGAAAAACTATATGGTCAAATACACTTCACTGAAAGGTACAAATCACATAGAAAGCCTACACATAGACATTTACTGGTATTTAATTATTTTCTTTTTAGGATTTTGAATAATGAATGTGATTTAGAATAATCTGGAATATTATTATGTTTGAAAAGAGAAAAGAGAATTATTTATCATATTACTAAGGGTTAGGCTCTAAAGTCTCTGAAAATGTCTTAAAAGAGAAAGTTATCTGCTATATGATGTCACTACTGTACGGCCAAATATCTATAGGCATCAACTATATTTACTTTTTTGTTCAATCTCATTTAATCAAAATTCATATATCATATCATATACCCATATACTTAACATAAAATTCTGACAATGTCTGCCATTTTTATAATTAGTTTGAAAAACAGGTAGAAAAAATTATTTTAAAATACTTAAAAAAGAGGGGCCCTATAAAAGCTATTTAAGCACCTCTTTTTTGAATAATTTTCCTAGGGAAAACATTTTCGTTGTAATTTTAGCTAATGTTGAGAGTTATGTACTAAGCACTGAGTCTAGTATCTATCTTACTTAATCTGTGCTGCAGTCCCTTAGGTACACAGTTACATCTATTACTCTCTCTGATGCAGGAGAAAGCAAAACTTAAAAGGGAGTAACTTTTACCAATGTGAAAGGAAGTTTAGAAAATTTAGCAGGGAAGGTGAATAAATGTGGAAAGATATTTATAAAGTTTTAATTTGTGGACAATTATGTAAGGAACGAAAATATCATAGCAAAATTTTAAAGTTGTGACGTACCAGAATAATATTACCATGTTCACAGAGGTGGTCACTTTGGCATATATAGTATGTCTAAATGCTTCACATTAATGGCAACCCAATTGTATTCTCAAAAGAGGAATTCTTCACTTCAAAAGGCTTTTCAAAAACCAATAACATTTCAAGAAAGCAGGATACGAATTGAATACATATCCAACTGTGTTTGTGTACCAATTCAGGTTACTGAAATTTTGGCTTATATAGTGTTGCTGTGAATGAGTTCACTTCACTACAATCTATTTTCTCTTATATTGTGTAAATAATGACTACATTAAATAGGATGTGATATGTCAGTGGCCTAAGTTATTAATTAATGAGATAAGCAAATAACTTCTCTCTCCATGCTGTGAATTCTGAATTAGAAGCATATTCTATGGCAGGCAGGGAAGACATTTTAAGAAACAGAATAGTAGGAAGAAATAGATTTGTACCTCTTCAGTTAAGAGGGGCTTTATAAACGGCAAAATGTGAAAGAAAAAAGGTTTTCATGAAAATTAAGTTTCATGCTTTTTGCTGGAAGACTCCTAAAGGTAACGACAGCCTAAAGATGGAATCAGAGAACAATATTATAATGAAGTGATCAGAGCAAAGAGAAGAAAATTGCATACTGTATTTATATAGTTGCCATAGAATCTGGGTGTTTTATAGATTTCATCCACCCTTTTCAGAGGGATATTTTCTGCCGTATCCCACTTTTACTGCTTTAAAGCCATGGCATGGACAGCAACCAGCATTCAGCTGTTCTAAAATACAGATCCCCAGAGTCACTTTAATTCATCCAATTTATATCACTCAGACTCCAGTACTTTACTCAAGCAGTCTTTTCAAGTTTGCATGTTCTCTCTAATACTTGGGAATTGGTACTAAGGATAGAAATGTGGTTGTGTTCTCTGAGTAAAGTCATCCAGTCTCCCCACCTTTTCCTGGTTTCAATAAACCTATTATTATTTTAAAAATATTTATTTGTTAACATAACAGAAAATAAATTTCTCCCTGAGTGAAGAGTCTGAACACCACCCACAAGTATTCTATTTCTTTAGCTTAGGGCTTCACATGGTAATCTTGGATGAGAAATATGGTAGAAAATAGTTTTAGTAGAAACAACACTGTTAATTGAAAAGGCTAAAAAAATAGCTCAGGGATGTTTGGGTGGTATTTTAAATTTCAGAAACAAAATACACTTCTCTTTCTTAGTGATATAACCAGCTATTTTAATAATGACGATAAAAGCATAACAATGATAACTATTACATCAAATCATCAAGCATTATGTCTTATTACATGCTAAGTGTTCTTTGAGTTATCTTTTTAATCCTCACAACAATACTTTGGAATTATCAACCCTATTTTACAGATAAGGAAACAGGAGATGTCCTATTACTCTGCTCATGTTTGCACAGCTGGTAAGAAGGGCAGAGTCAGCATTAGAACCTATGCAGTCTGGATTTGGAGACTGTGCTTTTAATCACCATGTGTAATACCCTGTTCTCTACATGTTTTGTATAAAGGGCTGTAATAGAGAAACAAATAAGATGAGAATTCTTAGAGACTCCAATTTTCTTACTTCTTCCTAAAAATAACTCATCTTTAAAAATATGCACACAATTATTCATATTTTAAAGAGAATTAAGTCATACTCTTGAGGGGTTTACTGTGAATAAAATGCATCAAGGAAAATTCAGTCCCGGAACATTAGTGCTGGTAAGAGTATTCTAGCCAAGAAATAGAGGTAAGGCAATGGGGTAAAGAGGGAGAAAGGTTACTTAATGACAAAAGTTTAATGGTAAAAAATTTTAAACAAAACAGGAAACAGCTATTATATAAAGAATATCTACTACTGATTCTCTGAATAACAGTCACAAAGCCCCCCTCCCCCAATAACAGCCTTTCTTTCTTTCTTTTCTTTTTTTTTTGGAGACAGAGTGTCACTATGTCACCCTTGGTAGAGCGCCGTCACGTCACAGCTCACAGCAACCTCAAACTCTTGGGCTTCAGTGATTCTCTTACCTCAGCCTCCAAGTAGTTGGGACTACAGGTGCCCACCACAATGCCCAGCTATTTTTTTGTTGTAGTTGTCATTGTTGTTTAGCAGGCCAGGGCTGGGTTTACACCTGCCAGCCCCAGCATATGTGGCCAGCACCCTAACCACTAAGCTATGGACATTGAGCCAACATGCCTTTCAATACTCCTACAGTTATCTACGGTATGCCTCAGTGATAATATAGGAGGTAACTAATTAGATACATTCAACAAAACAAATACTGATAAAAAGCATTAAAATCTTAGGTTTTGCAAATAACAATCTCTAAATAAGTAACAGCAATGCTCACCATAGAACAACTATTTCAAATATTTCAATCTAGTTATTTATAAGGTTTTCTTTCTTTCTTTTTTTAACTTTTGAGACAAGTATCTCATGAGTGAGCTCTGTTGCCCTGGGTAGAGTACCACTGGCATCATAGCTCACACCAACTTTAAACTCTTGGGCTCAAGTGATCTTCTTGCCTCAGTCTCCTAAGTAGCTGGGACTACAGGTGCCCACCATAATGCCCAACTAGTTTTTCCATTTTTAGTAGAGACATGGTCTTGCTCTTACTGATGTTGGTCTTAAACTCCTGAGATCAAGCAATCCACCTGCCTCAGCCTCCCAGAGTGCTAGGATTATAGGAGGAAGTCAGTGAGCTCTCCCTTGTAAGGTTTTCTTAATCTTACAGCTTCAGTTTGGTGGGCTATATTTTGCTGTTTTGCCACCAACTGCGGAAGACAGTATTTCTTTTAGTCTACAGATAACACACATATGCTCTATGACCTTTATCTAGTCTAAACTTTTTCTGTAACTGATTTAATAATATATTCTTATTGTTATATGCTTCATATATAATTGAGGATATAATCTTAGACTTATTCATAGTATAATTTCAGTTTTCAGTGAACATTAAAAAAAAAAAAAAGGATTTAGTCCTTGATTATGCCAGGGCCTTTTAAGACTAGTTTGTCTTTTATTCTGAAACAAATATTAAGAGAAGATACTGACTTTACAATAGACCTCTAATATAAAGATGAAAACTTAATTATTTACCAAGAATTAAATATGTACATGATACTGTACAAAAACAAAATTATTTACATTCAACATCACTTATTAAGGAAGGTAATAAAACAGGAAGGAGCCTATCAGGTTTACTTGTCCCCCTAAAGCCACCAAACTCTGTCAAGTCTTTCTTCAAAGTATCTGTAGGCTTCAATTTGCCAGTTTTATTTCCTACTACCATCTATCATCCTAATGTGAAGTTTTTTATCTTCTTATACAGATTATGGTATGAATCTCCTAAACATTATCTTACTGAGTCCTGCTTCTCTTGGCTTAAAGTTATTCTGTTCACCATTACCAGATTAATCTCTCTAAAATGTTACTTTCTCTACGAAATTACCTTCCTAGAGATTTTTTAGATAGACAAACATCTAAAAAAATTTTACCTAACAATTTGCCTTAGTCACATGATCTCTGATCTCAAAATGGCTACTTTCATTACCCTGTGTCTGTCTTTGATAACAGTTTTCATTTATTTGGCAATTCCTTTTTTTTTGAGACAGAGTCACAAGCTGTTACCCTGGATAGAGTGCCGTGGCATCACAGCTCATAGCAACCTCCAATTCCTGGGCTCAAGCAAGTCTCCTGCTTCTGCCCCCCAAGTAGCTGGGACTACAAGCGCCTGCCACAATGCCCGACCATTTCTTTGGTTGCAGCCATCATTGTTGTTTGGTGGGCCCAGGCTGAATTTGAACCCACCAACTCAGGTGTATGTGGCTGGCGCCTTAGCACATTGAGCCACAGGCGCCGAGCCTATTTGCCAATTCTTAGGTGACTTTCAATGCCACTTTAATTCATCTACTTCTATAATACCAGGCATAATTATTCACATTTCTCTAATTTCGAATTAATACAGTTATAAGTTATTTGATTATATATTCTCTAGTTTGGGGCACTAAAATATATTCTTGACCAATACTAGCATCCTGCAGCTGAGGTCTTATGCTGCTGCATAATTGGAAAAATGGTGATCTTGTCTAAATACTCAAAACAAATTTTGATAGATAGAATTTTCTCAATTTTAAATATTTCTCTATGTTTCCATAAACCATACATACCACATTTTTGCTTGCCTTCAAAAGCAAACAGTAGTAAATAAATTTTAACTTAACAACTAGGAAATAGTGATGCATACTTAGTTTGGACACCTTTCCCTCCCACCTTAAATAGACATGACACATGTGCTTATAATTTTGATTGCATTAGGTTGAGCCACATAGAATGCCACGATTTACAGGTTAAAATGATAAAATATCAGCAATTTAATATGGTTCAAGATAATACATAACAAATTAATAAATTTGCTAGTCATTTCTAAATGGTAAATGGAATTAAATGTTTTTATCTGGTTAAGTTTAAGAATTATTCTCTTTTATACATTAACTTGAATCTTCAGCTATAATTGAGATTTTTGATAAGTAAGATTCATGGGAAATTCAGTTTACAAGTTTTGAGGTTGTTCCTTCTACTTAAAAATTTTAAAATTCTATTTAAAAATTCACAAATTTCCAAATTTAATTAAGAGGATAGTAATTAACCAAAACTTTATTAAACATAAATTAATCAGGTTTAAGTCTGGGTTGTTTTTTTTTTTAAGCTTATTTTATGTTTGTTAGAGATGAGATCTTGCTGTATTGCCCAGGATGGTCTTAAACTCCTGGTCTCAAGTGATCCTCCTACCTTGGCCTCCTCAAGTGCTGGTACTATAGGTCTGAGTCACTGCACCTGGCCCAACTTTAAGTTTTGAAAGCTTTTTATTCATTTTCTTTAGATATCTGTTCAACTTAATTTCCTTTACTTTTTAAATTGTGCAACATTATAAGGAAAATTTTATGAAAGAACATTTTCTGTTTTTTCTTTTGTTCTAAGGAAATCCTCTAAACAAAGGACTAAAGACTTAAAAACTCTAAGGGAACCAAGTGAGATCACCTGTGAGATTTGGGATTCAATTGCCATGCTTGGGTTTTAGGTATTTTTTGTTTTAAATTTAGAATAAATTTAGAAAACCAATTTATTCATTTGCTATGAAAAACAGAATTATCACTGATTGGAGATACTAATGCAAGTGTGATCTGGCATTCATTCTCTTTCTGAAGTCAAGGTATATGAAAAATTAAAATAATAATCAGTGGTAGATTTTAAAATACAAGCAATGATTCCATTTTTTAATGGCTGTAAGTTGTAGGCCTAACTACATTTTTTATTATTTTTATAAAGTAAAACTTTATTAAAGTTTTAAAACTAATTTATTAAAGTTAACTTTAATAAATTATATTTTTGTTTAAAAATTGTCTATAGCTCATGCCTGTAATCCTAGCACTCTGGGAGGCTGAGGTGGGTGGACTGCCTGAGCTCATGAGTTCAAGACCAGCCTGAGCAAGAGTGACACCCCCCCCCCCAAAATAGCCGGGTGTTTTGATGAGCACCTATAGTCCCAGCTACTCGAGAAGCTGAGGCTAGAGAATCGCTTGGGTCCAGGGGTCTGAAGTTGCTGTGAGCTATGACACCAAGGTACTCTACTGAGGGCGACAAAATGGACTTCTGTCTCAAAATGTTGCTCTGGGTAGAGGGCTATGGCATCATAGCTCACAGCAACCTCAAACTCTTGGGCTTAAGTAATTCTCTTGCCTCAGCCTCCCAAGTAGCTGGAACTACAGATGCCTGCTGCAACACCCCGCTACTTTTTGGTTGTAGTTGTCATTGTTGTTTGGCAGGCCCAGGCTGGATTCAAACCTGGCAGCTCTCGCTGTTGCTCAGGCTGGTCTTGAAATTCTGAACTTAAGCAATCTACCTGCCTTGGCCTCCCAGAGTGCTAGGATTACAGGAGTGAGCCACCTCACCTGGCCCCTGGTTTTATCAACTTTCGTCACACTTTTAAAAAAAACCATTCTTGGCTTTATTAATTCTATTTTTTTTTCTGTGTTCCATTCTATTACTATCTACTCTTATCTTCATTATTTCTTTCCCTAAATTTTTATGGGGTTGCTTCTTTTTTCCCTTTTCTACCTTTTGAGTTGAATAATTAGCTCATTAATTATCAACATTTCCCCTTTTCAATATAAAATACACTGTTTCACTTAAGAACGATTCTACCAATTTCTCACAAGTTTTGATATGCACTATTTTTGGTATAGCTCAGTTCAAAGTATTTTATAATTTCAATTATGTTTTCTTCTTTGACTACCAAGTTATTTGTAAGTAACTTTAAAAACTTCCAAAAGTAAAAGATTTTAAAGAATTTTTTTGTTACTAATTTCTAACTTACTTCGACTGTTTTTAGAGAATGCAATCTAATTGCAATCACTGCCCTCCCCCATATAATTTTGAAATTTGTTGAATGATCTGGTCTATTGTCAGTTTTTATTAAGATTCTATTGCATGCTAGAAGAGATTGATTGTTGAAGCTAGAATTCTATATATGTTCATTAACTCAAGATTATCATGTGTGTGTAATTTTTAAAAATACCTTCTAATCTTTACTATTTTTTGCAGATTGGATTGTAGAATTATCAATTTCTTCTTATATATCTGTAAATTTTTGTCATGTGTAATTTGAGGCTTTATTTTTGGGTGTATATAAGAATGTTGTATATTCCTAGTGATTTTTATATTTTATCATTATTTAAAGACCTTCATTCCTGATAATGCTTTTTAATAGTGTTATTTTATCTCATTTCAATGGCTACACCAATTTTCTTTTAGTTGGTATTTATCTAATATTTTTCCAAACCTTCCTAGGTCCCTTTCAACCTTTCTAGGTCCTTGTATTTTAGATCTCTCTCTCATTAATAGCATCTAAAAAGAAATTCCAGGCCGGGTGAGGTGGTATAATCCTAGCACTCTGGGAGGCCAAGGCTGATGGATTGCTTGAGCTCAGGAGTTCAAGACCAGCCTGAGCAAGAGTGAGACTCTGTCCCTAAAAATACTGGGTTTTGTGGTAGGTGTCTGTAGTCCTAGCTACTTGGGAGGCCGAGGCAAGAGGATTACTTGAGTCCAGGAGTTTGAGGTTACTGTGAGTTTTAACACCATAGCACTCTACCAAGGGTAACGAGGTAAGACTCTGTCTCAAAAAAAAGGAAAAAAAAAAAAAAATTCCAATCTGACTTTCCCTTTTAACATTTTCATATATTACGATTTTCTGATATAGTTAGATTTATTTTTCACATTTATTATGTTTTTTATTTTACTTATTTTTCCCTGATTTTTGTCTTTTTGTCAAATTGATTGGGTTTTCAAAAATACCATTTTCTACTTTATTGCTTTGGAAAATATGCATTCTATTTCTATTCTTTTAGTAGTAGTTATTAACATTGTAACACATGCACTTAAAGCCTAAAGCTAATCATGATTCCTACCCTCCTATTGAATAATTCAACAAATCTTAAAATACTTTAATTCCAATTACCCCTTACTATCTCTGACGTAGTATTATTGTCCACTATTTTAATTTTACCTTATCAGAGCTGCGGTTATGAATTCTCAGGGGATTTTTCTCTCTCCCACCTCATCTACCAGTCCAGATTAACATAAATAAGATTTGTCTATTTTTGTCAGTGAGATTTTTTTTTCTAATTTTCACTTTCACTGAGTGTATAGCTCATTCAGAGACCCAGTCCTATGGGGAAGAATGGGATAAAGCTTTCAGTTTTAATTTCTTGGCTCATCTTTTTTCTTGTAGCCATTAAAACTTAACCCTCTAGAATACTGAATTTGATAAATGCCCCCAGGAGAGTTCACTATCTGAATTTTTAGTTCTTTGTTTTCTTTTTCCTCTTCCTGGCAATTTCTTTTTCCTTCCTGAGAGTTTAGTCACTTAGTTAAAAGTGTTTGTTATTTTAATATGACATTTCTATTTGTTTCTGTATAATTTTTCAGGACATCTAGTCTTTCATATTATCAGAAATTAGAGTTTCAATTTTTAATACGTTTCTTCCCTGAAGATAGGTATAATTTTAGGAATCTGATAATAGTTGCCAATGCCAAATAATTAACTAGAGTAAATAGAGTCATTTAGGAACTTAAACATGGTTAAGCTTTATCAAAATTACATTCTACTTACATAGACTTATTCTATCACTTAAAATATTTCATTTAATGACGTTAAATAAAAATCACTTAAATTCAGTCTTGAAAATGCAATCAATAAAGTATAAACTATACATTGACTATTTTACATCTTATTCTAGAATTTGGAAAACTCAATCATCATCTACTGAATAATAATTGCAAATGGTACAAATATATTTGAAATGGTACCTGAAGGTATAGGACTATAGAAAGGTAGCAGAAAAATAAAGGGGAAAAAGATGGATCAAACAGAATAATTTCTGAAAAGGGATAAATCTCAAACTTTTTGATATCTAGGTGACATTCATTAATTTAAAAAAGTATTTATTAAACACCTATTCATTACTATTTGGGAAGATGCCAAAATATTAAGAGACGTTCCTTACCAGTGGCATGGAAGTATAGATGAGTACACAAATAACAGGAAGAGGTACACAAATAACCAACCACCATGCAAGATTGGGTGTAATAAACAGCATGAGATTAATACAGTAGCTGTTATCTGCCCATCTTCTCTACTTTCCATTGCTAAGTCTCTGCATGCATGTTTGATTCCTGTCTGAGTTTTCCCCTTCTCCCTTAAAAAGGTTAATCCTGGTGGATGCAGAGAGAAAGGAAGCCTTGCACACTATTGATGGGACTGCACATTACTATAACCTCTATGGAAAACAGTATGGAGATTCCTCAAAGAACTAAAATTAGACCTACTATTTGATCCAGAAATCTCCTTTTACCAAAAGGGAAGGCAGCCATTTTATCAAAAAGACACCTGCACACAAATGTTTATTGCAGCACAATTCACAAGTGCAAAAATGTGGAATCCCAAGTGCTGGATTAATAAAATATGGTGTATGTATACTATGAAACACTACTCCACCATGAAGGAGGAGGAATTAAAGCATTTTGCAACAATTTGGATGGAACTCGAGACCATTATCCTAAGTGAAGTATCTAAAAAATGGAAAAACAAATACCACATGTACTCGCTGTTAAATTGGAACTGATGAGCATACATAAGCAGAGAGCTAAGTTAAAACTTTAGGAAATCAAGCAGGGGGGTGAGGGTGGATGAGGAGGTAGGTAAAAACCTACCTAACAGGTACAATGAACACTACCTGGGTGATGGGCACAGTTATAACCCTCAATACATAATTAAATTAATACATATAACCAAAAACGTGTACTCTGTAATAATTTGAAATAAAAAAAATTTTTTAAAGGTTAATCCTATGCTTTTAATTCCACCTTCACCTTTAAACTCATGAAGTATTTTGTTCTCTTACATTATGCTCCCCTCTTATGGGCTCAATATCTTGCTCTCTCCTCTACCTAAAAATATGCATAAGCCTCCTTGATTTCATTTTTCAAAGGGCACATTTTCCTTTCTATCAGTCACAGACTTCTTCAGGCAAGAGGCTTTAACCTGTGATTTTTACTGTTTTACCATCTACTGTTATTTTTGATATTATAAAATCTCACTTCTCCCTCCTCAACTTTATTGAAATAGTATCAGTACTTTCACAGGTTATCAATAGTCTCCTAAATTGTCAAATCCAGTGGTCTTTTTTGACTTCTTTTTGGCTTTTATAACTGCTGACATTGTTGACCACATTGTTAACCTTTTCTATCTTAGCATCTGCGATATCATGCTATCCTGGCTTTCCTCTACATTTATAGTCATTCATTCTGTATCTCTTCTTCTTCTCCTCTACCCATCCCCAAATGCTGGTATTCTTTGAAGTTCAGTCCTTGCCCCTGCTTTTTCTTAACAGTCTTTCAATATAGATCACCTACAGATGCTTAGAACATCAACTTTCTTCTCTACATGAATAGCTCCCAAATCCTAATCACTACCTGTGATTTCATTTCCAATCACCAGACCTGTTTTTCTGTCTGGATGCATACTTTACTAGTCATCTCAAACTCAATATATTTAAATAGAACTCACCATCTTCTCTCAAAAAAATGGCTCCCTTTCTTGAAACTCTATATTTCTGTTCAAGGCACCACCATCCTTCCAAGTTCAAAAATTGTCTTAGACTTATTTTGTTCACCATTCCCCCAATCTGTCACCGATTCCACTGATAGATCCTTTGTAATCTTTCTATCTTTTTATCTCTATTATTCATCTCAATTGTGTGAACATTCATCTGTACCTGGAATAGTCTAGGTGCTGAGAAGAGAGGATTGAGTCCTCCTTGTGGAGAAATTTATAATCTAATTTTAATAATATTAATAAATAAACCAATAATTATAATACAGATGGATAAGTATTAAAATAGAAGCACTTCATACTTGGACTACTGCTAAAGATTTCATAACACTTTACCTACTTCTAGTCTCTTTCTCTTTGGTGCCGCTTTCAGTTATCTTTCTAAAAAATTGTTTTGATCATATCATTTTCTTGCTCAAGAATAACCTTTCACTCTTCTCTATGGTTGTCAGGATAAAACTGTCACTCATTAGCTTGTCAAGGAAGGTCCTACACAATGAGCCCCCAAACACCCTTCTAATGTTATCTCTCATTACTTTGTTACATGAACTTTCCATTCCTTTCAAGTCAGTTTGCTCATGGGATTTGAAAATAATTTAATACTGCTTTCATACAGAAAACCCCACAATTTCCATAAAACTGTCTTCTAAGATTCAGATTAAATCCTATCTGTATAAGGCAATCTTCAATGACCTTAATCAAAAGTGATATTTCCCTTCTTCAAACTCCCAAAGCAATGTTAGCCTGAATAAATAATTTCACAATTAGGAACTGTCTTATTTTATTTTCTCTATTGTTGTCAAGAATTATTTAATTTTTCTTATTTAACTGTACATAGTTAATGTTTTCTCCCCCACCTAAACTCTGTGTTTTTCACAATCAGCTTTATCTTATACTTCTTTGTATCATAAAAAGATCTGAAATAGGGGTGGGGTTTTTTTAAAAACTGAGTTTGGACACAGCTGACAGAAGAAATGTGCAAAAGCAGAAAAGGACAATGTTTGTTCAAAAGATAGAAAGGAAATTAATTTGGTTGGACTGAAAGTTTTGGAGTCTTTTCCCCCAAATGAATAGTGGAATATCAGGTGGCAGGACCAGAATAAGGTGCACAGTAAGGTTTTTAACTTTATCTCATAGAGGATAAACTATGAAAGGTTTCTGAATAGAATAATGAGTAGGGTGGAGTTTTATGAAATTTCATTACACTAGCAGTGTGCTACATTAACAGGAAGTTAGGTGGTTATTGTCCAAAAGTGAAGTAGTAGAGCCTATGCAGTACAAAGTACTTTTCTCGGATCTCCCTGTCTAGAGGGAAATCAGCCTTAAAATTCCTTAGGCAAACAGTATAATCTGATATGTTCCTTGACTCAATGTCTCTTGGTTCCACTCATTCTACATTCACTATAAAATTTTCCCTTGCCATCTTCACTGGGAAAGGCATGTTGTTGTTAATGGTAACTAAGTTAGCAAATGATTCAACACAAGGACTCTGTTTAATGCTCAAGCTGTCACAAGCTATATCTGAGATAGTTTTGTTCCTAGTTCCTCTGGAAGAGCTTACACGTAATAAATTCCTATTTATCTGCAAATGGAGATGTTTGCTACCTATGGTCAGGAGAGAGCTTTGATTCTAAAAATATGATTTGCTAATGTTCAGGGATTAGCCCTGCCACAGCAGCATATGGGATAATAGTTGTCTATTCAACTCAAAACTAAACTTGTTACGGCCACTTGAGCAGAATTACAACTCTGATACATCTACTGTGTTTTATCTATTTTATATGCTAAGGTTTCCTTCCATTATGTAGATAATTGAGAACTGACAACCTAGAAGTCAATAAAATAATTTATAAAAGTTTGCATATTTTTCTTCGAAACAAGTTCTAGCATCCTTTGTTTTTATTACCTTCATTTGTGGATAAATGGGAATTTATTAACTCCCTTAATCAGAGAACAGGAATAGGGGTGGGCAGCACTATCACTCCAGTACTTTTTATTCGCTTGTCTCTATTTATGTGATCAATCTCTTTTTAGGTACAGTGGGATAATGCCCCCACCCAAAAAAGAGGGAGAAATAAGTTAATCTTAAGACTAAATAGAGTTCATAAAGATATGCAAGAGAAAGGAAAAAGACATTTAAAATAATGACTCTGCCTTTCCTTCTCATTATGTAGTAGGGTCTAAGTGGTTAGTTTTACTCAGGGATATTTGGATTTCTTTTCCTTTACTGATGTTTCCCTATAAGTAGTGTATATGTGTGAGGGGAGGAGAAGGGAAAATAATTAGAATGAGCTTTCAGAGAAATGTAGATTTAAGAGGTACACATATTTCTTGGAGTCATTCAAATAACCAAGATAAATAAAGCTATGATAAACAAATTAAGACTGGGATTAATATTCAAATATATCTACCTAAGTACAGAATTAGGAAAAACCTGATTAGGATGACTCTTTACATCTAAATTGCATAAAAAGGAACTCATTTATAGAATTTTAAGATTGAAAGAATTGAAAAATAAAGCAAACAAAAACTTATGCTAACTATAAGAAAGATTTTCAAAAGATAGAGATACCTTTTAGATTGGCAAAAGACTATTCATAGGTCATAGAGAATATTCATGAGAAATAGATTAAAAGATCAACTGAATTTTGTCCATTTATAATAAAGGTATACTTATGTTTAGGCAAATATAAGGTAAATAAAATTTATAAAAGATATATTTGAAGGCTATTATTAATCTAACAAAAGTATTCATGAATGGGATTTTTTGCAAATATCAAGCTCTCCTGTCACATTTAAGACAAGACTAGATTTATAGCCTAACTTGGAATTTGTTTATTATCATCAACTCCATAATCGACAATTGCTTTACTTAGACATTTATTAAAAACCATTCATAAATTCAAAAGTAATGGTTGGTTCATATGTCCTATTTTATATACTGAGTAGAAATCACATGTTAAGCATTACCGATACTTCACACCTTGCATAAAAGCTACTTCTCAATTTGTATGTTGGCTTTTCATGCACACAAAGCCTACTCCTACTCTCATAAAGCACACTTCATCATTGTATTGAGAATAGAGTAAAACAACAATATATTTTGGTTAGAAGTTGTCTAAATACCATGAACAGCTGGACAGATGACATGGTAAGTGTTGTATGGAGCTAGCTAGCACTCTTTGTTAAAGGAAAGCAAACTGCCTCTTATTTCTCATAGACAAGGTTCATGGCACTATTTTACAGACATAAGCAAAACTTTAAAAGCAGACAACTTAAACATATTCTTTTAATTCCTCTTCCCTCTTTTAAAAACATAACAGTGAATTTAGAAAATTTGGGGCTTTAATTCTCCAAAGTAAGAAAAGTTCAGGTAACAAAGGGTTAAAAGAACAAGGAGCCCTACCGTACCCAGAAATGACAGAAGGCTCTTCTCCTCTTCGGTGCTACTATCCAACCACTCGGCCACATCACCGGGGGAAAGGAGACTCATTCTCCAGCCAGAAAACTTTTCCATACAGAGCACAATTACTGAATGATGAAGTGAGAAAAGAAGGATACAGAGACTAAATTCTTGGGGGTCCAACACTTAAATTGCTGGCTAAGCTGTAATGATGAAAGAGAAAATGTGATCCTCCCTCCACTCTGAATTCTGTCTCTGTGACATCAATCTAATTCAAGGGGGGGGAGGGGAAAAGAAATAAAGAGGGTTAAAAGTGGGTGGTAGAAGAGAAGGGAATAGAGAGATTTGTCCTTCTGTCTTTTGGTGTTAAGCTTTAGCCTGAAAGAGAAAGCCAGGATAAAACTGAATAATAATTTGTTTTTAATGCCAGGAAAAAGCAAAGGAAAATAAAGAATAAAGATACTCAAAGAAATAGGTTCCTACACTGGAAGTAGCTTAGATAACCAGACAGCACAATAGCTAATTAGTTAAGTAAAGCATATCATCAAACAAAAACAAAGACAAAAGAACAAATTCAGCATTTTGTTTTGTTCAGAGGAGAAAGGTTTTCAAATTCCTTTCAGTCATGCAAGAACTGCAGCCCCCTAACCCCTTCCTGCTTTGCTATTTCAACAGCATCCCAGCCCCCTTTACAAAGATTTCCTTCGAGAAAAGGCAGGTTGATAAATCTGTGAATAGGAAGCTCTCATCCCTCCTTTCTTCTCCTCCATTCCTCCCCCCACCTCGCATGGCGACTGCATTGATCGACAATAATGGAATCTGTAACTGACTGCCAACAGCAACATTAAGGATATTACAAGTCCACTTCATAAGAATTCGAGCTGGTGGTCGGAACTCGGGGGCAATTCTGGGCTTCTAGTCAACAGCTCTGTCTTCTTTGTGTGTGCGTGCGTGCGTGTGTGTGTGTGTGTGTGTGTGTGTGTAGAAAAGGCTGAAATTTGAAAGAAGAGAAGTAAGCTTGTTGGGCTGAAGGTTAAGAGATTCATCAACATAGAGAATGACTATTCTTTAAATCTTGTCACATGTACACTATTTTTGTGGAGGAGTCAAATCCAGATGTATTTGTTATATGATTTACATTACATATTTACACAGTTTGAAGATTATTTTGCAAGTTTACATCCTATTAACAGGCAAGGAAAAATCAAGATAGGTATGTAACGGAGACCCACAAATCACTAATATCCCTATTCTCTGGAGATTAATTAGGCTTGTTGCTATGAGATATCATTTTTTATAAAGATATAATTTCCTCCCTGATTTAGCAAAGTATTAACTCTTTTCCAAATAAGAGTTAATAGTCTTTCCTTCTATTCTAGTAATGTGCTTTTTCTCATTGTTTAATATATTCTTAATATATACTGAATCTATACCCTTCTCTCCATGTTTACTTCAGGCTTCATTATTTTTCTTCTGGGCTCTAGTTCACTTTGACTATAAGTTCGCTGAAGACAAAGACTTTGTTTTATATTAATCCTTGTAATGCTAGTGGGTAGAGCAGTGCCTGGCATGTAGAAGCAGCTAACTGAATATTTACTGAAGTTTTAGTTGGCTACTCTAAAAGTTTTAACAGTTCCAACATTGGCAGGAGATGCCAGACGATATTTTAGGACCTATTTTTAAAATCAGCCATTATGACTGTTACTTAAAAGTAGTTGTGGCTATGGTACCACATGATTGAGAAGATAGAAGATATCAAAAAAGATATTATGAACTTATAATATGTTTAAATGAGTTTATATTTTATTATTCAAAATTAACTATAAAAAGTAGTAGATATAAAAGACATTTTATCAAAACCTATAGGCTATGCTTCCTCAGCGTCTAAGCATGGATTTATAATGCCTTTGCAGTAACTTCACAACACACTAGTAACTCCAGAGCTCCCATATTGTAAACCACTATCCTAGTAGGGGTGTCCTACCCCTTCACTCTGAACCTGAACCTTTCTTCACTGTCACACATGGGAAGAACAAGAGTGTTCTTGCGGGTGGCCCCTGTAGCTCAAGTGGCTAAGGCGCCAGCCACATAACACCAGAGCTGGTGGGTTCAAATCTGGCCTGGGCCTGCCAAACAATGACAACTACAACTGAGCGTTGTGGCGGGCACTTGTAGTCCCAGCTACTCAGGAGGCTGAGGCAAGAGAATCGCTTAAGCCCTGGAGTTCGAGGTTGCTGTGAGCTGTGAGGCCACAGCACTCTACCCAGGGCGATAGCTTGAGGCTCTGTCTCAAAAAAAAAAGAGTGTTCTTGTGCCACACATTAAATACATAGACCCTGATGAAAGAGGTGGTGGCAGAAGGAGCAGAGGTCTGACTGCTGTCTCCTGGCAGTGACTGTGCCTCCCAGAGTTTGCTGGGTCTCTAGCCCTTCTGAATAAGCATGGTCTCTACCACTCTCACACATAGCTCTGGGAAGGTGTTGCTGTGTAGCACTGGGGGTAACAGCCAGGGCTGGCACCCTGCTCAGGACAGGGCTTCAGGGTCAGTGGGTGATCAGCATACAAAGGGCTGGGTGGTGAGTGTGGGACACAGCAGTGTGAGCAGAGAACAACAGATGTGTCCCATGGAGAACATGCTCAGCTATTGGGTGTGCCCCAATGCTTGCCCCCAGGTGGGCTGGCAGCTGGCCCAGCTGACTCTGAGTCTGAGGTCAACCAGGCAGTAGTCAGGGACACAGTAGTGGTGGTGTCAGCACCTGCTGCCATGGCGGCTTCCCAGTAGGATTTAGGCACTAGTGAGACTCGCCATGTGCAGCACATCAGCCACCTAGAGATGTCCAAAGATTTAACTGTTGCTTTAAATTGTGCTTGCCTTTGACCAAACAAAGGCAAGCACAGTTTTCCTGAGAAAATTTCAAATTGATATGTAAGAAAAAAGGAAGAGCAATCATTTAAAGTATAGCCTGAATTCCTATAGGTCTGCTGACATCAGCTATTCTGAAGACACCTCTAAAGAACTGACTCTGTAAAAATGCAGTTTTCACAGCCTTGTGATTTCATCCATCATGCCCCAACCAATCAGTGACCTCAGGTCCTCAGTCCCCTCCTCACTAAAATTTCCTTAAAGAACCCCAGTTCCAGTTCGGCACCTGTAGCTTAGTGGGTAGGGCACCAGCCACATACACCAAGACTGGAGGGTTCGAACTCAGCCTGGGCCTGCTAAAAACAACAATGACAACTACAGCAAAAAAAAAAAAAAACAGCCAGGTTTGTGGTGGGTGCCTGTAGTCCCAGCTACTTGGGAGGCTGAGGCAAGAGAATCACTTAAGCCCAAGAGTTTGAGGTTGTTGTGAGCTGTGACACCACAGCACTCTACTAAGGGTGACATAGTGAGACTCTGTTTCAAAAAAAAAGGAATCCCAATTCCTTCTCAGGTCCTTGCTTGGCAGCCATCCAATTATTTAACTCTTTCTCTGCTACAACAACAAAATACATACATACACACACACACACAAACACTAAGGGAAGGAAGGAAGGAAGGAAGGAAGGAAGGAAGGAAGGAAGGAAGGAAGGAAGGAAGGAAGGAAGGAAGGAAGGAAGGAAGGAAGGAGAGAGAAAATATTTGGCTTGGTGCCCATGGCTCAACCGGCTAAGGCGCCAGCCACGTACACCTGAGCTGGCGGGTTCAAATCCAGCCCGGCCCGCCAAACAACAATGATGGCTGCAACCAAAAAATAGCCAGGCGTTGTGGTGGGCGCCTGTAGTCCCAGCTACATGGGAGGCGGAGGCAAGAGACTCGCTTGAGCCCAGGAATTGGCGGTTGCTGTGAGCTGTAATGCCATAGCACTCTATCCAGGGTGACAGCTTGAGGCTCTGTCTCAAAAAAAAAAAAAAAAAAAAAAAAAGAAAATATTTGTGCATACTTTTCCTGGTATTTGACACCACAGGTAAGCAAAAAAAGTCCTCACAAAATCAGCATGCGGCCTCTGGGCTGCAGGGTTGGACACTCCTGACTAGAGGATCGCATTCAAACATGGCTTCTGCTTTGTACTTGGTGAGGACCTCCAGATTCCTCTCTGCTCAGTCATGCTATACTGTTTACCTCATTTTTATGCCTTTATATGTTCCACTATAAAGTGGCAAAAAAAAAATTCAGTTGCTTTGTTCATTTTCCTGAAATTTAACGATTGTCCAGTTTTGCTCTAGATAATGTCTAGAACATTATCTGGTACATAAGCACACAATGATACCTTCTGTGAGATAATTGCTCTATCATATATACCTGAGAATTCTGAACCAATCCATTGAGACTCAGCTCAGATATCACACCTTCGGTCTTTTTTTTTTTTTTTTGAGACAAGAGTCTCATTGCATCACCCTCAGTAGAGTGCCATAGATTCATAGCTCATAGCACCCTCAAACTCTTGGGCTTAAGCGATTCTCTTGCCTCAGCATCCCAAGTAGCTGCGACTACAGGTGCCTGCCACAACCGCGAGCTACTTTTTGTTGCAGTTGTCATTGTTGTTTAGCTGACCAGGGCTGGATTCGAACCTGCCAGCCTCAGTGTACATGGCTGGCGCTGTAACCACTGTGCTACAGGTGCTGAGCCCTTCCCTGACATCTTAAGGCAGAGTTAATAGCTCTTGTATCCAATACTTTCATTGCTATTACTCCTATTACTTTGTTAAAATTACTTATTTACATAGTGGTTTCCTCTACTATATCTCATGCCTTTAGAAAGTAAAAACTGTGTTCTGCTGAGGTTTTTTCAAACAAATTTTAATGCCTAGCATATAAAATGATTAATAAGTGTTTATCGAATGACTTTTTTTTTGGGGGGGGGGTTGCAGTTGTCATTGTTGTTTCACAGGCCCAGGATAGGTTCCAACCTGCCAGCCTCGGTATATGTGGCTGGCATCCTACTCACTGAGCTATGGGCACTGAGCCAATGATTATGATTATTATTGAAAGTAAGGTTATAATCCCATGTATCAAAGATAGCTTAATACTAAAATACTGATATATTCATGATTTAAGGATCCTTGTCATTACTTTCCACATTAACAACAAAGATAACTTAAAAAAATTAAACCTTTTATTTTATGAAAGTAAAGACTATATAATCAAAATGGTCCCAAAATAATTCAGCCCTACAAATTTACTCTGTGTAAATTAAAAGTTAGAAAATGAGACACCTAAGAAAAAAGCTGTGGATTTAAATTTTCTTATAACATACATGTATAAGACATCACACTGTTCCTGTTTGTTTATAATCAGAACATGGAGTGAATTAATCCCCGTTATGTAAAAATTCCCTTAAAAATAAAATATTAAACTTATCTGTAATCATTCTATAGCAGGGTGTACATTTTGCTAAAATGTGAGTCAACAGCACAACAAAATTTTCAATAGGACTGTTAGAAATAATGACTAACTATAATTTTCTGCATAAAAACCCATATCCTATACATTTTGGCAGTTTATCATGTTCCTTTTGTGAAATACTTATTCAATATTAGTTTATTTTGTTATTTTCCTAAAAAGTTGGAAAGTATCTGGAGACTACTTGGTTACCGAGGTTTCTATTTCCCATGTGTATGCACTTGTCTTTGTGTGTGTAAACGTGTATATATAAGTGCGTAGGTAGTACTTTCTGGGGTGCTATTTGCGGTTTACTTCTTTCACTAAGTGCTTTACATACATTATCTAACTTAAAATTCTTCTTTTTTTTTTTTTTTTTCAGACAGACTCTCACTATGTCGCCCTCAGTAGAGTGCTGTGGCATCACAAATCATAGCAACCTCAAACTCTTGGGCTTAAGCGATTCTCTTGCCTCAGCCTCCCAAGTAGCTGGGACTACAGGCACCTGCCACAATGCCTGGCTATTTTTTAATTGCAGTTGTCATTGTTGTTTAGCCCACACGGGCCGGATTCGAACCTGCCAGTCTTGTTGTATGTGGCTGGTGCTATAACCACTGTGCTACGGGCACTGAGCCTAATTTAAAATTCTTAAACAACTACCATGTGAAGTATTTTATTTGTTTTATAGATGAGAAACTGAAGATTACAGAATTTAACTTGTTCAAGATAACATAGCTAGTCCTGGAAATGAAATTTGAACTTTTGAATGTTTGGCCAAGATTCTCTACTATACTATTCTACATCCCATGTAAAGTCATTGAGCAGGGAACAGCAAATATACTATTTCTGTAGACATCAGACAGTAAATATTCTAGACTTTATGGATTATATTATCTCTGTTGCAACTATTTTAACTACACTTTTGTAGCACAAAATCAGCCATAGATAATAATGTACATAATATTATGTACAAAATAAGGGCTATAGGACTTTAATGATCCCTGATTTATGCCAGCATTGTCAATTCGGTCATTATTTTTTGTGTACTTAATGTATACCTAGAAATCTACTAGATCTTTATGAGTGAAAAATAACATTATTGCTTGCTTGGGTGAAACAAAGTTTTATTTTTATTTTAATAACTGAATTCTCTTTATTATTTTACTTTCAAGATTCAAAAAATAGTTTTCTTCCCACTCCCTTAGTCTAATAGTTCTATAAGATATTTAATCTTTACCTGAATAAAGGGTATAAAAATATGTGACTTCCTCTTCAATTACTTAATACTCTTTTTTTTTTTTTGAGACAGTCTCACTATGTCGCCCTGGGTAGGGTAGAGTGCTGTGCCGTCACAGCTCACAGCAACCTCAAACTCTTGGGCTTAAGTGATTCTCTTGCCTCAGCCTCCCAAGTAGCTGACTACAGGCACCTGCCACAACACCCAGCTATTTTTTGTTGCAGTTGTTATTGTTGTTTAGCAGGCCCAGGCCAGGTTCGAACCTGCCAGCCTCGGTGTATGTGGCCATCACCCTACTCACTGAGCTACAGGTGCTGAGCCAGTTACTTAATATTCTTAAATTTGATTATAACGGCTTATATTTCAGATGCCTTCACTTAACATTTGTGCTAATGTGTGCTAAGTACTATATTAAGCCCCAGGGTATTGTTGCTAACACAAGAAGCAAAATCTCTGTCCTTATAAAGCTTATATTACACAGAGAAAAGTAAATAATGAAAAAGATTTTAAAAAGCAATATATATATTGAATTAAATGATGAAAAATGCCACAAAGAAGCAAGGAGGTGGGCTAGGTAATGCTGGGGAGATGAGAAATATCAAAGAAGGTAGCCAGGGAAGGTCTTGCTGAGTTGACATTTCACTAAAGGGTTAAAAGTGGTAGATTTTAGGAAGAAGGAACAACTGATAAAAAGGCACAGAAGCACAAAGAGTCAGGAGGCAGCACAGCTAGACTGGAAGGAAGAAGGGAAAGATGAAAGGTCTAGTTTGTGAACAGAGAGTCAGGTCTGCTAAGTTAAAAGGTCTTTGGCTTTTATCCTTAGTTAAATGGGAAGACTGAGGTAAGAGTGAAGGGGAAGGCTTTACTGTTTTTTTCCCCCATGAGAGTATTACTGTAATAAAATATAAATTCACATACTATAAATTCATTCTTTTAAAGTGGTTTTTAATATCTTCATATTGTGCAAACATCACTACTATTTAATTCCAGAACATTTTCATGGTCTACAAGAAACCTGTAACCATTAGCAGTCACTCTCTATTCCCCCAACTAAGTCCCCAGCAACTACTAATCAAAGTTTTTTCTTATGGATTTGCCTATCCTAGACATTTCATACAAATGAAATCATACAATATGTGGTCTTTTGTGTCTTGCTATTTTCAGTTAGGTTCATAGCAAGTATCAAGACTTCATTCCTTTCTTTGGCCAAAAAATATTTCACTGAGGGACCTTTGGGTTGTTTCTACTTTTTAATATTATGAATAATGTTGCTATGAACATTTGCATACACATTTTTGTGTGAAAGCCTTCAACTGTAAAACAGCATCCAAACATGACGTTTTATATAATCTGGGGTTTTTTTTGTGTACCAAAGAATATGTAAAATCCTGGAGTAGAATAGAGTTATCTTTCAGTTTCATAAGCATAATTTCTTCCTAATTCCTCCAAGATTTCCATCATACTTGAAGAAATCAAAACCACTCAATCTCTTTCTGCTCTACTATTCTTGGACATAGGAAAAGATTAATAATATATAGGAATAAAGAAAGCCAGGTAATATATAATCTTTTCCTAAATTGGTAACTAAAGCTGGGAAAGTTGGTGGAGATTTTTTGGGGGGGAGATAACTTTATATTTTGATAAGGTTTCAAACTTATAAAAAATAAAAAGGTGCATGAATAATACAAGTTCTGGTATGCCTTTTTTCCACATTTATCAGCTGTTTATTTTTGCCACATATGATAATCATTCTCTTTATGTATGTTATTTTATATATATGCATTTTTTTGAACCATTTGGGAAAGCTGGAGACATTATGCCCTTTACCACTGATTATGTGTATTTTCTAAAACAAAGGCATTCTCTTACAAAACTAAAAGCAATGATCAAAATCAGGAAATTTAACACTAATGTTGGTTGATATTTTAAGGATAAAGTTAAATATGCCAGTATATGTGTAATCTACCAACAAATTCTATTTCAATATCATGAAAAGACCTTTATTTACAAAAACAAAGAGTCTTTAAGCAATAGTGATTGGGAAATCATAATCCTAAGTGCTGACTGCAAATTATTCAAAGTAATAATCTATATCATATTACAATAATGTCTTTTATTTTTTTAAGGATTTCTACTGAACTTATTGATATTCAAAACACTGTTGGGATAAAGGACTGCAACTAAGAATAACTAGTTTTCAAAAGGCCACTAAGAGACATGATGATTATTACATTTCCATCTGGATATTTCTTTGGATACATATTATATAAGACTTTTTCTCAAAGAAGCTTAAAATAAATAACAAATTAAAAGATTTCCTTATGGCTCGGCGCCTGTAGCACAACGGTTATAGCGCCAGCCACATATACCAAGGCTGGTGGGTTCGAATCCAGCCCAGGCCAGCTAAAATAACAAGGACAACTGCAACAAAAAAGTAGGTGAGTGTTGTGGTGGGTGCCTGTAGTCCCAGCTACTTGGGAGGCTGAGGCAAGAGAATTGCTTAAGCCCACGAGTTTGAGGTTGTTGTAAGCTGTGACGCCAAGGCATTCAACTGAGGTCAACGTACTGGGACTCTGTCTCAAAAACAAACAAACAGATTTCCACCCCCCCCAAAAAAAAAACAAAAAACTTTCCTTATATTTTTAGTGAGGAGCTATTTTACTTTAATAGGAGTAGAATTAAACCTTCTGAAATATATAGTTCACAACTTTAAATAGAAGCCCAAATATATATGAAACTCAAACCCCTTGCATATACATGATATATCAATGAATGTTTTCCCATGTTGTTTTTACTTGCCAGACATGTTACCTTATGTGATTAGAGCTAATGAAATTGATACAGTTGAAATGAATTTTCACTTATTTGGATTTAGGAGGCAACACTTTGGACATGCAAAGTCACAGAACAACAAAGATGTTAGTATTTGGAAGTATTCCTGTCACATGATTGTGTAATAGACACATGGAAGGTGCACTGATATCCTTCAGTGGAAAGAGGTGTCAAAATGTAAAGTATTAATAAAAAGTGAAGTAGTAACAATATTATAAAATATGTACTCAAAAGCAATGTGCCATTTAAAAACTAAAGACAAATTGTTTAAGGAAGAAGATGACTAGAATTAAAAATAATCAGATTCCTTAAACACTAAAGTTATTCTTTTCAGAACAAAATGTAAATAAAGTGACAGCTGTAGTTAAGAGATAACTCCTTCTGAAAAGACCCAGAAAATGGCTAACATCTCATTATTTGTGAGACTTTTTTCTCCTTAGAATAAAGTTAAATTTTACAATTAATTTTACTCCAAGTATATGCAATTCTTGAAGCCTATTATTTAGTACTTAACACAACAATATCAAGTAAGTAGCAGGTATCTAATATTTACTGAGTAGGATGGATAGGCCTAACATCTGAGATTATCACTGCTCTGTAAGGAAACTGAAAATCATTAGGGTAACTTTCCTCTAATCTGTCTCTAGACCTAGCAATAATTTGATACTTGTATCAATAATGCACCATGCATTTACCATGTACTAGGTAGTATATGAAGTCTCTATATGTTTAACCTCGTTTACACCTCATAAAAACTCTATGAGGTAGTAGCACACGGTCGTGTTAGCACAGAACTTATAGATTTTTATTCCAGAGCTGACACTATAAACTATTTTCCATATTAGAGTTTCTTTGTATAACAGTTTTAGATATTTTGGATGAGGTATAAAGTGTGAAAGTGAATGGTATTAAGTGAGGAGTAAAACTGTTTTCCTTCAATCAACAATCAGAGATACTATAACAAAGTAAATTGTGTAGAAATCCAAAGAGTCAGTGGCAAGTCAAGAAGCTAGACCCTATACCAGAAGTTCTCAAATCTGTGGGTCGAGATCCACAGGAACTGTATTAAAGGACCGCGGCATTAGGAAGGTTTATGTATGTTATTTTATATATATGCATTTTTTGGAACCATTTGGGAAAGCTGGAGACATTATGCCCTTTACCACTGATTATGTGTATTTTCTAAAACAAAGGCATTCTCTTACAAAACTAAAAGCAATGATCAAAATCAGGAAATTTACCTGAAACCACTGCCCTATACTTTCTAACATGAAGGAATGTAATATAAACTTGAATTTTATAGTATATAGGCATTTATTTTGTTCCTTTCCACCAAAAACTAGTTTTGATAGTCAGATTATTTTTCATAAGTATCTCTTAACAAAAGGATTTCAGTGAACGCTAGTGTAATGCTTGGCACACAGTAAATATTTGATACTCATTAAATAAATGAATATATTATTCCATGCCTGATCAGCATATTTGACATGGTTATTTGACCCTACAGGCATTTAATGAGGTTCTTTTATACTTTGACAAATTCACCATTGCTAATTTTATAATGGAGACTATGTCAATTTTTATCCATCATTATAAGTGATTTTTTTTTATTTTGAGACAGAGTCCCTCCCTGTTGCCTAGGCTAGACTGCCATGGAATCAAAGCTCACACCAATCTCTAACTCCTGTGCTCAAGCAATCCTCTTGATCAAGTAGTTGGGACTACAGGTACCGACCTCAATACCTGGCCAAGATTTTCTATTTTTAATAGAGACGGGGTCTCCACTCTTGCTCAGGCTGATCTTGAACTCCGAAAGTCAAGCAATCCACTTGCCTGGGCCTCCCAGAATGCTAGGATTACAGGCATGATCACCACACCTGGCCATAAATGATGTGTTCAAAATAAGTGAATGAAACATGTTTAGAGGAGAAAATACAATATTTGGTGGTTCTAAGAGAAAATATACCTTTAAACATGTGGTAGTTGATAAAAATTATTGGCCTTTTTACAGCAAAGAAAACAATCAACAAAATGAAAAGTAGACCAACTACTTTTGATTGGGAGAAAATACTTAAGAACCACATATGTGATAAGAGGCTAATATCCAAAATATATAAAGAAGTCACATAACTCAATGACAAAAATAACCTGGTTAAAAAACGGGCAAAGGAGCTAAACAGACATTTCTTCAAAGACATAAAAATGGTCAACAGGTATATGAAAGTATGTTGGGCACTACTAAACATCAGGGAAATGCAAATACAAACCACAATAAAGATTGTCATCTCACACCTGTTAGGATGGCTTTTATCAGAAAGACAAGTTATAACAAGTGTTGGTAAGCGTGTAGGGAAAAGGTAAGCCTTGTGCATTTTGCCATTTGTAACAACATGGATGAGCCTAAAAGAAATACATACTATGGTGAGAAATAAGCCAGACACACAGAGAAAAATACTGCACGATCTCATTTATATGCAGAATTTAAAAAAAAAACACATAAAATTAAAGAAAAAAAACAAAACAATAAAACACAGAAACAGAGTAGAACAGTGGTTTACTCAGGGCAGGGGAAATAGAGAAATGTTAAGTTTAAGGGTAAAAAGTTGTGGTTATGTAGGATAAGTCTAGAGATCTAATGGACAACATGAGGACTGTCATTAATAATACTGTATTGTTTACTGGAAATTTCCAAAGGGAGCTGATTTTAGATGGAAGGAAGAAAGTAAAGAAGGGAGGGAGGGAGGAAACTATATGAGACGATAGTTATGTTAATTTGTTGGACTGTAGTTATTACGTATATGTATATTATAACATACTGTCCCTCAGTATCCACGATGGATTGGTTCTAGGACCTCCCACAGGATACCAAAATTCTCAGATGCAGAAGTCCCTGATATAAAATGGCATGATATATGCATATAACCTATGCACATCATCCTATGTACTTCAAATCATCTCTAAATTACTTATAATACCTAATACAATGTAAAGCTATGTAAATAGTTATTATACTGTAATGTTTGGGGAATAATGGCAAGAAAAAAGTTTGTACATGTTCAGTATACACACATTTTTTCAAATATTTTTTATCAGTGGTTGGTTAAATCCACAAATGTGGAAGCCACAGATCTGGAGGGCTAACTGTATGATTTTAAAAAGTCTAATGAGCACTAGTAGATATGGAGAGTATATACAATATTACAGAAATGTTTTGGCAACTCAAAAGAAATTAGTGTTTAAAAACCACAAGTATACAAAACTTTCAATATATTTGTTATCCACCTGGATTATTACAGCCCTATATATAAATGTGTCCAGAAAACATCCCTAATTGAAAAACAAATAACTACAGTCCACTTTTAAATTTCTTCTTGGTTAGTACTTTAATTTGTTGCAAATTGGGGTTTAGCAAAAGAAAGAGCTGGAACGAAATGCTTACACCAACAGATGTGTAAAATATTCTAGTTTTCTTTTCTTTTTATTTATTAATTTTTTTAAAATTTATTTTGGGGGATCCACTGAAGGTACAAGAAACCAGGTCACACTGATTTTGTTTTATTTTAAATGAGTTTAAGTGGCAGAACTACTTCATAGAACTACATTATTATCTACCTGGGAAATTGATTAACATGACAATGAAATGTATATTATTTATGGAATATAAAGATGAATCATAAAACGATTTGTTCTCAAGAAGCTCATGGTTACTGCTTTGATAAGTATGCTTATATTGATAAAAATTTAAGTTCCAGGCAGCACCTGTGGCTCAGTGGGTAGGGTGCTAGCCCCATACACCAAGGGTGGTGGGTTCAAACCCGGTCCCGGTCAATTTGCAACAAAAAATAGTTGGGCATTGTGGCAGGCGCCTGTAGTCCCAGCTACTTGGGAGGCTGAGGCAAGAAAATCGCCGAACCCCAGGAGTTGTAGGTTGCTGTGAGCTGTGATGCCACAGCACCCATCAAAGGGCGATAAAATGAGACTCTATCTCTTAAAAAAAAATTTAACTTCACATATATTGTATATGTATATTTATTTATAAATTATTAATATATACATGGGCTCCATATTTATATAATAAATATTAGTGAAGTATACTTTATTTTGTATCAAAATTAAAAGGATAAAAGCTCTATTTTTTTCTTCCCAGCCACACCTACATGCCAAGGAACATGAAAGATTGCCAGGAAACCACCAGAAGCTAGGAGAGCAGCATGCAACAAATTCACTCTGAAAATCCTCAGAAGGAAACAACCCTATCCAGACTTGCTAACTTCCAGGATTGAGAAACAATACATTTCTTTTGTCTACATTATCTAGTTTGTAGTTCTTTGCTAAGGCAGCTCTGGCAAAATAATACCCTGACAAATATAAACTAAAAATAAAATCCTGCAGGGGCTCACACCTGTAACCTAGCACTTGGGAGGGTGAGGCCGGTGGATTGCCTGAGCTCGTAAGTTGGAGACTAGCCTGAGCCAGAGTAAGACCCTGTCTTTAAAAACAGCCAGGCATTGTGGCGGGTACCTGTAGTCTCAGCTACTCGGGAGGCTGAGGCAAGAAAATTTCTTGAGTCCAAGAGTTTGAGGTTACTGTGAGCTGTGACACCACAGCATTCTATCAAGGGTGACAAAGTGAGGCTGTCTCAAAAAACCAAAAAATCCTAAGACCTCTGCCAACAGGATCCCAGAGAAGCCTTAAATCGAATTCTTAGCCATGCCAGGAAGAGAAGTTGGACATGCCTTATAATACCCCCTTCCTTGCTAACCACCACTAGGCTTTCTTTCTAATGGCTAAACAAGTCCTTGGAGACTTGTTCCACCGCTAATTTCTACCAAATGCCTAATGCTATTCTTCCCTTTTGTGGTTTTAGCACAACTGAGCAGCATTCCTTCCTGATAAGAGACTAATGACCATAAAGTGGTTTTGACCAGTAATATGGAGGCTATGCAGTGAGGGTTTTTATGTTCTCTGCTTCACCTTTTGACCTCACGGGGCTGAAAACTCTACCCTGGGATCATGCTAATGCCACCATTTTTTGAAGATAGGTTCCATGGAGTAGCATGGAACTCAATTGTGCATGTGTGTTTCTCCTTTCATAAATATTCATGACTTCTATAGCTTGTTAAATATGCATATTCAGCCACCCCGTGCAGCATAAATTTCTCTTCGCCTTGGCTCTCCCTTGAAACGCTTGCTCTCAGCTTCTGCTTGAGGCTAGGTTTGCTAACTTGCAAGATGGCCATCAGCAGGCTGCAATCCTTTATGAGAATTAAAGCTCTCCTTTCCAAATTTACGAACCTCATCGTTCTTCAGCTGACACAAGGTAAGGCAGTGGAACAGCCTGTAGCCTCACTGCCTAGAAGAGCAAGACTGCAAAGAAAAGATGTAATTGATCCTTATGAGTTAAGCAGGCACCAAAGAAGATGGCCAGGTCTGAATCGTAGATGCTGGATCTCTTAACACCAAAAACTGCAGTGGAGAAGCTCCCAACGGGCCATTTGGAGGAGTTCCCATCCTTCCACCTATAAGAGAACCAGCACTGGAACACATACAGTACGCACACAGGTCTGTGGCCAGTCAATGTTAGGATGAGAACTAGTAATATGCAACAGAGGCTTTTAATTGAATGTCCGGTTAAGTAAACACTTCTGTGGCATCAGAGCAGTGTGTCTTTTTGCCAATCCTGGCTCCTTGCTTTAATGCCAGAGCAGTTAGAACCTGAAAAGGGAAGGGTGGGGGTGGAAAAACGTGAAAAAATCAGCTGGCTATCTCCTACACCAAGTTGGAGGGTAGGAGTGGATTTAAACAGGATATGAGAAAGAATTTTAAATTGAAGTAGACTAAATAAACTGTTTAATTACTGAAAGTAAAGTAAAAACCATTGGCTCCCTATCATATTGCTAGAGATCAGGTTCTTAGCAAGGATGGCAAGACTGGGGAAAATAAAACCTTTTCCCCTACCCTTCATCCCTTATACCCAGAGGTAGACTCGGGTGTTGTGGGACTTAAAGCTAATATAATTCATGAGCCCATCTTTAAAAAAACACCCAATATTGCAAACACAAATTCCTCTTTTTCTTACATCTTTTATTAAGGTCTCGTATGCTGAAAAGAGCTTAAGGTTTGAGGCAAAAGAGGCTGCCATTAAGACAGACAGAACTTAATTCAACAAAAGTAATACCAAAAGCTTCTAAAGATCTTATAGCCTTTTATAATAAAATCATTCATAGTTCATCTAATGCCATCGTTTGGCTATAGCATAGAATCTGTGGTAGTAAGTCACTACCTTGCTTTCCTTAAATGTGTCCTCATGTTTCAGCAATGATACATTTGGTTGGCATGAAGGGAGACCCCAGGTTTTTCTGCAGATAATTAATAAATAAAAATTTTAAATCTCTTGAGAAATTCCTTAATGCCGTTTTATAAAATTAAAGCAGATAAGTAGAGTGAAAGTATAAGTACAAAGTCAGTATGCTGGACAAAACGATTAAAAATTCTAAGGTTTTAAGAGAATATTGCAAATATTTATGTTTTCAATGACTCACTGTATTTAAGTTTTCTGGCTTTACATTTGTGACTTGGGAGAAATGAATAAACCGCTTAATACAATATTATTATGACATTGTTTTAATAGATTAAAAGGAAAAAGCCATTTGATCATATCAGTATATGCTGAAAAGGTGACTGATAACACTCAGTACCCCTTCTGATAAAAAATCTTAGGACACGGGGAGATTTGTTAAAGGATACAAAGTTAGAAGCAGATGGGAGGGATAAGTTTTAGTCTATTACATCACTGTAAATTACTATAGTTAATGATAATATATAGTTTCAAATAGCTAGTAAGAATACTGAATGTTCCCAGCACAAGGAAATGATACATGTTTGAGATGGCTATGCTAAATACACTGGTCACTGTACATTATATGTGTCAAAACATCACTATATACCCCATAATATGTACAACTAATGTATGTCAATTAAAAAATGGAATAAGGGCGGCTTCTGTGGCTCAGCGAGTAGGGCGCCGGCCCCATATACCGAAGGTGGTGGGTTCAAGCCCGGCCTCGGCCGAACTGCAAAACAAAAAAATTGCCGGGCGCTGTGGCGGGCGCCTGTAGTCCCAGCTACTAGGGAGGTTGAGGCAAGAGAATCGCTTAAGCCCAAGAGCTGGAGGTTGCTGTGAGCAGTGTGACGCAACGGCACTCTACCCAGGGCGATAAAGTGAGACTCTGTCTCTAAAAAAAAAAAAAAAAAAAAAAAAAAATGGAATAAAACATTTAAAAAGAAATATTAGAATTTCTTCATGTGCAGCATGACGAAGAACTGCAATACAATGATGGTTGTGTTGGATTATGATACAGAATTTTTACTGTACCTTTTCTGTGTTTAGGTAAGTCTAGATACACATATACTTACTACTGTGTTACAACTGCCTACAGTATTCAATAACATGTACATGTCTACAGCCTAGGAGCAATAGGCTTTATGGCAGCCTAGGTGTGCCGTATGCTATACCACCTAGGTTTGTGTAAGTATGCTCTGTGATGTTCACAATTTCATATATATTTTGGTGGGAAACAGTTTGGCATTATTTGTTAAAGCTGAACATTTACATATCCCAACCCCAAAGATTCCATTCCTAGGTATTAACAAAGAGGAACTCCTGCAAAGGACAAAGAAGACATGTACAAGGATGTTCACAGCAGCACTGATACCAATAGCAAAACTCAGTAAGAGATGGAATATCAATACCAACCCCAATCCTAACTTGTCACGTTTGGTATATGCAATGTAAAAATCATATGGTAGTCAAACAGATTAACTACAGTAAAATCATGGTAACATGGTTACATGTTTAAATGTAACATTTCAATGGAAACATGTCCCAAAGGAATATATGAAATATTCCTTTTATACAAAGTTCAAAAAGAATAAATATGCATGAAAATTAATTTTCTTCTAAATAGTCTACATATTTATTATAATTCCAGTTGAAACGTCAACACACATTTTTCTTTCTATGGCTGCAGGAGGGAGAACTTGATACTATGGTTTATTTGGAAAAGTGAATGAGTAAAAGGCCAAATACATATTGAAAGGAAAAACTAATTAGAGAGAATTTGCCACATTAAGATCTATAGTTATTAAATCACTGTGATACTGAAACTGAATAGAACAATAGATCCATGGAAGATAAAAAGACATACAGACATTTGATGATAAAGGGTACCTTTTAAATCAGTGTGGAAAGAACAGATCATTCAATAAAAAGTATTGAGACAACTGACTTATACAGCTAAAAAAACTCATTTCACATAACCAAAAATAAACCCAAAGACCTACACTGAAGTTGAGAAAGGCCCTTTTAAGCATGACACAAAAGTCAGACATTACAATGGAAAAAGAAGGATAGATTAAACAATATAAAAATTAAAAGCTTCAAATAGCAAAAAGACACATTGAACAAATTTGCAAGGTTATTTAACAACATTTATCCAAATATGAAATGCAAATTATCTTTTGATTCTATTTCTAGGAACCAACCCTACAGAAGTACCAGCACAAGCAAATGAACATAGATGTTTAACACAAAGTTCTAATTGCAAAACCCAAAAACACTCCAAGTGTCCAAAAGCAGGGGAAGAGGTAAACCTACAATAGAATAATATGCAGCCTTTAAGGATCTACAGGCATAGCTGTAATGAAAAAGCTGTCTTTGGTATATTCTTTTATTTTTATTGTGAACATAGCATACAACATAAATGGAAAGTTCAATGAATTATAATATCACCACAGCAAGAATTAGAATTTTCTGTAATAATAGGTCACCAAATAGACCATCATGATCCCAATTCTTTCTACTTTGGAGACAGAACACCTCTGTCCTAATTTTGTGTGGTAAATGATCCTTGCTTTTATTTTAATTTTAGTACCAAAATGTACATCATTCAACATACAGTTTTCTTTTTCATGAATTTTATAGGACTGGTATAATACAACATATTTTTGAATTTGGCTTTTTTATTCAAGATTATGTTTTTGAGGTTTATTAATGCTGGTACATGTTGCTAGATATCATTCTTTTTCACTGCTGTATGCTATTACATGACTATTTCATCTTTTCTTTCTTTCTTTTTTTTCTTTTTTGCAGTTTTTGCTTGGGGCTGGGTTTGAACCCGCCACCTCTGGCATCTAGAGATGGTGCCCTACTCCTCTGAGCCACAGGCGCCGCCCTTTGATTCATTTTTATAAAAGCCCATTTTACTGATTTTTTTCCCCAGGTTGTATCCAGTTTTACTGATTTTTTTCCCATGTTGTAATAGATGCTTGTTTATTCTTATATGTGTATCCTCACGTACATAAACATGTATTTCTCTTTGGTTAACACTGTTTTCAATTTTATTAGATAACACCGAAGTGCTTTTCAAAGTACCGGTGTGATTTTCACTCCTGCTAGCAATGTAACAGTTACCATTATTCTATATGCTTGATAAATTTGGTATCATCAGATTTTTTTAAATGTCAGCCAATTTGGAGGCTTGTGTGGTGGTATCTTGTTATAGTTTTAATGTGGAATTCCTTGATCAGGCTAAGCACCTCTTTTAATGTATCATATACGCCCATTTGGTCACCTTCCTGTACGAAATGCTAATTAAGTCTTTGACCATTTTCTATTTAGGCTTTGTTTTTCTTATTAATTTGACAGAATGTTTGATATATAAGGGCTGTCTGGAAAGTATCCAGACATGTATGTCTCTATTTTTGGTATCATGTGGCTAGACAGCCCTCATATTCCAGTATTATTTCTTTGCTGGCTTATGTAGCAAGCCTTTTGACTCCTTTGGTAGTATCTTTTGATGAACAAAAGTTATTAACCCTGTTCAATCCTATGTCAGATCTCTGACATGATGTTGGAAGATGCCCAACATTTATTTTTATGTTGTTGGTTCACTAAGTGGGGCCTACGAATTTTTTGCCTGTGTAGTTCAGAAAATGGTTATGTGTTTTCTCACGTTTCCTATTATGCCAAGACAACAGAAAGTCTTACTTGTCCTGATTTGCCCTTTACATCTCAAATAGTGATTCATTTGGCACAAGTCTTACAAGCACACACGATAGGTTCAGCCTATTACATCTACTGTTACGGGTTCTACACAAGCCCTGAACTTGCTTAGGAATTGCGTAAAATGAAAATATATATAACAAGAACAGTTATCACTTTTAGGAAGGCTTTTTCAAGTGATCTGAAAAAGAAGAAACTTCAGGAAAATGATTTATGTGCCTACAAATGTGATAGGGAAATGATGTGCTTTTCATCCTATGAAAAGAGGTAATGACAATAATGAGTACATTCTTTGGCCCTCAAACACAGCTGATCACTGGTTATAGGAAGAAACAACCTGTTCAATTTGAAAAACTGACAGTTATTTTAGGATACACAAAGTTCATGAGAAGAGTGGACAGAGCTGATCAGCACTGTGGATATTATGGATTTACAAGGAGGTCCTACAAATGCTGGAAAAAATTATTCTTCTGGTTGATAGAAGTTGCAATTGTTAACAGCTACAGCCTTTACTCTTTAGATAAGGAGAGTGGAGAAAAAGTGCACATACACCTTTTTTTTGTTTTTTGGAGTTTTTGGCCAAGGTTGGGTTTGAACCTGCCACTTCCAGTATATGGGGCCCGCCTGTCATACTCCTTTGAGCCACAGGTGCCGCCCCACACACACCTTTCTAATAGAAAAAATATTGTTACTCAGCTTGTGAGCAATGAGAGGAACAGAAATTCAAGAGGGAAAGACCATTATCTTCTGACACTGAGAAAAGCCTAAATGGGAAGATACATTTTATAATGCAAAATTAAAATACATTTTATAATGCACAACAAAGGATTGCATGGTTTGCAGCAAAAGAAATGAAAAAGGTGGAAGGAGAGAAATCATTTTCTACTGTGAGACATGTAACAGGAAGCCTGGACTTTATCCTGGAGATTATTTCAAGAAGTAGCACACTCAAAAAAATTATGAACAAAAATAAACAAATACACTTTAATTATTTTATGCAACCTAAAATTGTAGTAAGATCATCGAGTTCATATTTATGTTTTTCTCTTTTAAAACTGTAGGATAATTACAAGTTATGCACCAATCTTTTTCTTGCCCCAAATAAGAGCTGGGGGAGTATGAGGGTGGCAGAAAAACTGGATTGAAAAAAGATTTATAGTAAACCTTTTTCTTCTTTCTAATTAAGGCCTTTTCTATTTACAAATTATTTCTCTATCCTAAAGTCATTAAGATGATATAATCTTAGAGAGTTATTATTTTGTCATTTACATTTAATCTACAATTTATATTGAATGGATTTTTTTTGATTTTTTGATTTATTATTATTATTTTTTTTTTTATTGAATCATAGTTGTGTACATTAGTTCAACCATGGGGTACAGTGTGGGGGCTTCACATGCAATCTGAGATATTTTATCAACCTGATTGACATACCATTCATGATATTTTCTTGTTTACTATATGAA